>VXBO01012097.1:88680-342695 GCA_013400135.1 Rhinoptilus africanus | reverse complement strand
CCCTACCATTCTGTGATTCTCTGATTCTGTCTGAGGAAAGTAAAGATAATCCTTGTGTAAATTTCCTTTCTCTTATTTTACAGATAACCAGTAAGAGATTCTAGGAGAATGGCACAATGCTCTTAAAGAAAGCAAAGAATGAATTAGCACAAGAACATAAGCATAATTACAAGAAAAATACGCTTTTGAGATTATTAAGAAGCTGTACTATATCTTTTTTTTTGTAATAGATGAATATGGTTCTGATTTTAGCAGCTCTTTTAAACTCCCCCGATATGAGTAACACCTTTAGCATACACCATGTTATATTAACATGTGTGGTATTTTGATACATTGCTGCCAGCTCTTATTGTAGGTTCTGCATATTATTGTATTGCATTTATTTATTTATTTATTAGTATTTATTTATTCTACATGACTTGCAATGCCAGACGATGGCAAGCGCTATTTAAACTGTTTCATGTGTTAATTTATTTGGAAAGTAACTTACTTGAAAGAACTTTTTTAGTGTTCTATTATTTAACTATTTAATTATTGTATTATTTATTTATTTATTTATTTGTATTTATTTTGTTGAAATGTGTCAGCATAGAAAGCCTTGGATGCATGAGGCAGCTACGTATCACGTATCTTAGCCATCCTCATCATCCAATCCGATTGCAGATGTTTTAGTAAAAGACGGAATTGCAAGTTCCAAGTCCTAGAAGTGTTAGCTGCTGCATTCTGCCAGCCATCTGTGCTTACATCATGTTGATGCCCAGCTGGTGAACACTGCAAATGGTTGTTGCGTGAAAGATCAACCATTCTCAAAGCCCTACGCTTGCAGCTGAACCCAAGCTGCAGTGGGAGCAATGGGAGTACTGGCACGGAGGCAGCTCTGAGGTGCTGTGGTTGAGAGCCCTGTTGCCACCTCTCATGAACATGAGAGGAAACAGGAGCCAGTGGTGGAATATAACACCTCCTAAACACGACTCCCTCTCTTCCATGCCTGTGATCATTAGAGGCTCTTTATTCAGTGACTCATGCGTAACCAGTGCATCTCTTGCAGTGGGGTTTTCTGCCAATAAAATAAATTCAGAGCTGCTGTGCCACAGGCAAAACCGCAGGGCATGACTAGTCAGGAATCTGCAACTGAAACCAAGGCAGCTTAAATTATTTAAAAGTTTAACTGCAGTGTATCTGATATTTCAGAGAGCAATTGGTAACTGGTTTTCTATATGGATGTTAAGCATCTAAATAAAGTTAGAGTTTTAGAATACAGACTTTTATAGTTCATTTTGAAAGTATTTCCCTAGTATTGCAACATGTGCTAGGTGTCTTCACAGAACCTTAGGAAAAAAACCCCAAGTCCTAGTTCTGAACTGCTTACAGTGTAAGTCCCCAGGTCTGGAAAGAAGCAGAAGCATGTGTTCAATCCTGTACATTTTTGTCAAACCACCTAAGTCCTGGCTTTCAGGAGGACAAAGTACATTAAAGTATCTTTGAGGATTTAGGCCTTAATCCCTGATACAGGATCACTGAGATTAAATAATTACTTTCATTGTGACCATGCTTCCTTTTTTTCCAGCCTTAGAAATGGGTGGCTATTTAAGATATTTAAATACTGAAATGTGGGAAGTATCTGATATTTCAGAAAACTGTTGGTAATATAGCTACAAATACTCTCAGTATTTATTAATATTAAGTGTATACATCTTATTTTTGCTATAAATGAAATTTCTTACTTTTTTTACAAAGGAGCTAATAATAAATACATCTCAAAACAAGAAAAATTGGTTTACTTGTGATCTTTTAAGAAGAATGCTTAATATTACTCTTCACTTTCCTACTAGAATATTATACACTACTTCTGAGGCAATGTCTGTACGGAGAAGCAATATTACTGATTAATGCTACCAAATTCGTGGCCTGTAAAACCATACAGGAAAACACCGAAAAGTGATGTCTGTTAATCAGCAATCTCTTCTAAACCTTCTGCAGACTAAGAAGTTACTATTTCTTCTCCAGTCTAAGAGTACATTGAAGTCACTGGCCTTTGTGGTCAGGTTTGCAACTGAAACCAGGCTGACATATATCTTGAGGTCTTTGAGGTTTCTCTCTAACACTGTTGGTACAGTGTTCAGAATTAGTAGGATCTTCCTGTTCTTCAGATATCTGGGTTGAAACCCTGGCACCATTGAAACCAATCATTGAAGCCTCTCATTAACTTTGATTCAGCCCCAGTTTCACTCTCAGAAATACGCAGTCTAAATTTACAAGTATTCCGACAAAAACTATATTGATCTATTACCTTTCCATGCCATGATCTCATAAGGTGAGTTAAACCTCCCTGCAGGAAGCTTTCCTGGCATAGATCATGAGGTAATCAGGAGCTGGTAGTGAGGAAAGTTATTGTTTAAGTTTCTTCCAAAAAATAACAAAGGAAAGCTTGAAACTGCCTCTTTTCCTGCAGGAATCAAGTTAATTGTAAGATGGCTGCTCTCCAAGACTGTTCTCTAAGTTGGTTTCAGTCCTTGATTATCCATTTCCTGGGTCTTATAGGGATCCAGTGCCTACTCGAGAAATTGTTAGACAGTCTCCCACCTCTGAGGAACTCTCTAGGTTGTACCAAAAGGCGTTAATATCACAGGACAGATATTCACCAGGGTGGCTCCATACATTGGAGATCATTTCCTAACGTACTCCATCCAGCCAAGAAAATAATAGTTGATGTGTCAGTTCATCCTTGTACTTCTCTCTTAATTCCTCTCCTTGGAAACCTTCAGTGTCAAATGCCACAATGCATAGACTCAATCAAGCTGCACAATGTACGAAATTGTCCCTAGAAAAACTTTAGATTGCAAAATCAAAGCTTCTGAAACAAAATAATGATAGAGCTAAGTTTATTCCCGAGGCTCGGATGGTATGACAGTCGTTAATCACATAGTCACGCAATAGGTCTTCCACTGGACCCCTGTCTTACTCAGCGACCCACCATTCTCTGGGAAGGGGCAGATCCGCCAGCTTTCTATTCACACTCATCCTTCAGCATGTGGCTTTAGGTTTTGCCTGCCACACCTCCCTAAATCTGCACTGACTAATTCCCTCCAGGGCTTTTTGTGGGTGCTCCTCCTCCTAAAGAATGCTTTACAAATAGTTGGTGTACTTAACGAGGCACTAATAGGTTGCAGAGGGAGCTTGCTATCCTCCAAGTGCTTCAGCTATTAGAGCTGGGTAAACTGGCACTTGCTAAGAGCAAAAGGGGGAAAAAAAAGGTTTATATCTAATTAGGGGCTCTCTGAGAGAATCTATATTAGATTTCAGGTCCAAATGCTTCATATCCACCCCTCCTTCCATGTTGACCTTCATCTTTTCCCAATTCTTCATAAGTTGTACTTTCTTTTTTATAAAAGTTATTGTATCTTTAATAGAGGTAAAATCAATGCACGTCCTCTCACCTTGTTCTGAGACATGAAAAAAACTAAGAAACCTTTCCTCAAATATTTCAGTTTGACTGACTTCAGTGTGACAGAACTTCAAAGTGCTAAGCACCTGGAAATGACATCTTAAAATACAAAATGGAAGGCAATTTAAAATAAGTCCGATTCAATGCTCCTGTCCAATTCATTCAGTGCTAAGTGTTACGCTGTTAATGCCCGTTTTGCTGCTATCTGTACAGAATCAAGTCATTCAGTAACATCAATGCCATGACCCTAAGAAACTCAAAGGGTTCACAAGCTAGTTGCACTATAGTAAGGTAGCACAGCCTTGTCATTTAGATTAACAAGATCAGAAGATGCAAAGAAAAAGAATAAAGATGAGCTCTGGTCTTTGCAGAGTCATGGTGTTGGGGTTTGGGGGTTTTTTTTTACTTTCTAAAATAACATATGAAACCTTCAGCTGGGATCTGTCCCAGCTTGATACCTGCAATTCTAAAGAAAGGCTCCTTTGATGTTTCTTAAGGTGTGGAAAATGGAAACTCACCTTCCTTCAGGCAAATACCCAAATATTTTGGCACAGTTTGATGCCTTAAGAAATACATCACTTGGTTCTCAAATCTTCCATTGAGCAAGACTTTAAAAGTCTAATATGTTAATTGCACATGGGTGGACAACCCTAACCACCCACACACAATAAAATTGATGGAGTCTGCATACTGGGTTCTGTATAAACATGCACTGGAATCACTAAGAGGTCTGAATTCTCACTCGTGACCATATCAATATCTATCTTGGCATGTAGATTCAATTTGTTCTTTAGTTATTCCATGTGCCATTTTTTCAGCACTGTTGACGTCCTCAGTGTGAGAATGGGAACAAGCAACTGTGCATCAATGCTTTCTGGAATGCAGGCAGATAACATCCTCCCATGCAGAATAAAACAGGCACTTAGCTAATGATGTTTTGCAGCAGTGTATGTGGCATCCCATTTGTGCTCCATTCAGGGCTCCAAAAATAAAAGCAACATATCAATAATTGTGACAAATATTCTCACTCTCAGAAAAATATACACTAATATTTTATCAGATGTAACAGGTCCATTAAAATGAATAAACATTTGTTCACCAAGTAATTGCTTTTTCTTCTTCAAAATAACAACTTGGAGAGGTAAGACTTTGGGAAAAGAAAAGATATGATGATAAAAGTAGAGAACTATCAGAGGCCCACAATTAACATATGTGTATTAAAACAGTACTTCCCAGATCAATGGAAACCAGTACGAGTCTGCTGATGAGGCAAAAATTTCACCCATCATTTTTCAATGTGAACAGAGTATCTACCATAAATTTCAGAATTAGTTTTAGGAATGATAAAGAGGCTTAGTTGGATACTTAACCAACTCTGGAAAGCAGCTATTAGTAATGAGATCTGAACACTTGTTTTCCAAGAAACAACATTTTTTTCGAGTAGCTAAAATCAATCCAGTGTGCTACTCTATTGTCCGTGTCTGCTTTGTCAAATCTAGAAATGTTAACTCATAAGGACAAGTATAATATGCCACAAAACCCCTAAACAGCTGACTGCCAGCAACAGTTGACATTCATCTATGAGAATCACAGAATCAGTTCAGGTTGGAATGGACCACTGGAGGTCACCTGGCTCCCATATCCCCACCCCACCACCAGAACATGGCCAGTTTAGAAGACATCACTTTTTTAATATCTTCAAGGACAGAGTTTCCGTAATCTCTCTGGGTAACCTTTTCCAATGCTTGACTACTCTCATTGTGAAATTTGTTTTCTTCACATCTAATTGGAATTTCTCTTGCTGCAATTTGCACTATTCTCTCTTCCTTTTACTGTGCACCTCCAAGAGTCTGGCTCTTTTCTTCTCTGTACCCCCCGATAAAGTGGCTGAAGACAACAATGAGACTTTGCCTTCTTTCTTTAAACTGAACAAACCACTTGTCTCAGTCTTTCCTAGTATGACATGCGCCTCATCCTTCTAAACATCTTGGTGGTCCTTCACTGGATTTCTTCCAGTTTTTCAGGGTGTGTCTTGTGTTGGGGAGCCCAGAACTGTACGCAGAATCCAGATGCAGCCTCATAACAGCTCAGTACATAGACTTGGACTTGTTCGCTACAGGGGCAAACCATTGACTCCTGTTCAACTTGTCCACCACGAGAAGAACCACTCTATTCTCCTCTCAGTCTGCCACTGAATGTTCTTGAAGACAGCACGCTAACCTAGATGAACCTTTGGCCTACCTGAGGATGACAGGTCTCAGGTTGCCAGACCAGCTCTCTGTGAAGACTACCATGGCAAACAACAAGCCTCTGCAAGTTTGGACAGAAAGATGCCTCAGATATTAAGCATTTTTCCAATGAAACAGTGACTATTTTCTCCAGTTGGCTAATGTGAATTCTGCTTATTCTTAAAGCTAGGCAAATAGATACTAAGAAACTTGGGCATCCTTTTAAACTGGAGTTGCAATAAATGTTTTGTGGCATTACTTTTTACCAAATTTAATTTTGAGATTTTGTGTACGAGTATTATCTCACTGCAGAAAGTGAAACAGACTGTTCCTTTCTGTGTATGACATTTTTCTTCTCAAAGCTTCGACAGCTTTGATATTTCAAAACGCAAAAATCTCCAGAACTTTGGCTGACCCTCTGCTGTGCCATGCTTGTAGTGAGCTGCTATTTGCACACCCTACAATATGTCACATCTTCTCACCCAAACTGTATCCCTCCTATCTATGTTGTCTGGGAAAGACCTACAAAGCGTCAGGTCCGCTGCTCAGAAAATGAATCTTAATTCGATTCATACCCCTAATCAAAACACCTAAACATTATCAGAAAGGAAACATTCACACCATAGATTTCCTGCTATGGCACATAGAATGAGCATCAGGAATCCTTTCAATAGCAAGATAATTTTCAAATGTTAAGAAAAATCCGATCCAAAATCTGCCTCCTTCATTAGCCTCCTCTCACCTCCAAAAGACCTCTCTGCCTTTCTACACTAGTCCTCAGAAAACCTTCCTATATCAACTCAGAAGGCTGCAAACAGATGTTTATGTTGTTCTGCTAGAGGGACAGGATGGATACTGAGGTTGCATCAGGCAGTACAATCTGTAGCACCATATTAGGCAAGACGGTGTAACCAAAATGGGAGATTTCCTCATACCAGTGTCAAGAACCTGCATGTTCTGTCAAGCTGCAGTTTTATAGTTTCAAGATACCTTCAAGAATCTTGTTTGCTCAAAGCTATGCAGACTAGGAGTACCTTCTGGGTTGTTTTGGCTTTTGCTCTTGTTGACTTGTCTTGTCCACCAACCAACCAACATGTTCTGAATATTTATACATGCTCTGTGCCAAGCTCTTCAGAAAATTTTGGACTTTACAGAATGAAAATTTTACTGACATCCCACAGCAGCAGAATCCAGACCAACCCCAATTTAAATTACAGACTGTCTTTTGCGATCTCCACCTCACAGGAATATGCACGGATGTCCAAGTTAAGAACAAAGAAAAGTTTTAAATGAAATCACTAAAGTAAGGGCATTAAAAAAAATATATCTACAGGCCTCCACCTCAAACTAGATCTTTACCAATCCTGTACTGGAATTTGATGGCCTCTATTTTTTTTTGTCTCATTAAGTGATGAAAAATTAACCATTTATTCATTACCTACATTTTTAAAGACAAGATGATCCATATCCCACTTGGTTTCCACATGAGCTAGTGGGGCCCACTTGACCTAAAAAGTCTACTTCACCTATTACAACCCTTTCTGTAAGAACTTTCAGCCATTGTGCCCTAGTGAAATTACCATATATGACCCTGACTCCTGCATGGGGAAAAAGCCGCAGGCTCTCTTCTTGCAAGATGATCACTGAAATACTGTGAATTGCAATAGGGCACAGGGATCTTTCATATTGAGACAATTTGCACATCTACAGTGCAAATAACTAATAAGAAGGCATTTCTGGAAGGATGAGCCTTCCTATAGGTTCTAAACTCCACATTACTACAGGCTCAAAACTCCACATTACTTTGAACTTTATGATAATTAACATTCAGATCTGAGTTTCCCATTGAGACTGTCTGTATTATAGTCTGTATTATATATAGTACACCTAGTCTGTATTATAAAAAACAGAAAATTATGCCTATTGGTTAAGTCACTAGCTGTGCTAGACTTGTTGAAAGAATCCCACACGATATGACACCTGTTGTGCTGGCAATAGCAACAAAGGAGAAGAAGGGCATGCAGAGGATCTTCTCCGTATCTCCATGACAGCAAACTAGGCAGTAACTCAGCAGGATGCACAATGGCTGAGAACTCTTCTCTTTGCTAGGCAGTGCAATGCGGTATCTTTGCTCCTCCTGCCACAAAGCACTGCATCTGATCTCTAAATTGGTCGAACCTTAAAGGCAGAAGAACGCTGCAAAGACTGGGGGATCTTCTGCACTGAAGATGAGGGTATTCACATGAAACACAAACTTTTCCAAGCAGCAACTACTATCACAGAGCAGTCTGAAAGGGTTCAGTGCATGACAATACTCACCAGCATCGCCTCTGTCCACAGCTAGTGACAAGGGTCTCCAAAATTTCAAAGGAATAGGAGTCAAGCGTTTCAGCTCTACTAGTGAGAATCTTTCGGAATGCAACCAGTAAGATTTTTTTTTTTTTTCCGTGGGAATTATGTTCAGGTCTAAGGGCCAATATGGCAATAACAGAACAGCAACAAGTAACCACCTTTCTGAGTCACTCCTTGAATTTGACAATAGAGATGGAACAGTTAATTAGGCAAGGGGATTAGAAAAGTACAATGCATCTCCTTTATCAACACAATCCATGCTGTGACTCTCATCTTTGCCCTGTACTTATGACCTTCATGTTGTACAGAAGACATTCTTATTGACACTACCCATGGGCAACACCTTCTTCTAATTACCTTCTCTACAAGAGGGATTTCATCATCAGGGTTCCTGCTCTTTGTGCGTGCATGTATATATATCTCTGCTCTCACAGACACACGAATACACATTTAAAGTAAGTGTACTGGAATACTTAGAGCACAGATTGGCTGTGAAACAGGTCAAGAACCCACGCCTGCCATGAAGATAACAGGCGCCTTTGTGCTCCTCACCTTGGCAGTTCTTTGCTTAGCAAGTAAGTAACCTTTTTTAATTCCCAATATATTATAGTTCTAATGATCAAACAATGGAAGCTTCTCAGTCTACTGGGATGGTAAGCAATGGTTGCAGGACTTGGGTGGCAGAAAGCAAGTGAAATGTTCTGCTTGTGCACTATTTAGCACGCAGTATTGCACCAGCTTTACAGCTGCCAACTTGAACAGATGAAACCTATTCCTTGATGGTGGTGTGAATCAGAGTTGCATTCTGCATTGTAACTAAAAAGTGAACTGTAGAGCCTCAGAGCTACAGTAGGTTTTTACCTAGTTATTTTTCATTTCCATCTGAGAGGGAGCTTGGAGCTGATGACGTCCTTCTCCTGCCAAACCAAGCAAGGAAGAGACAGTTGATTATGCACGGGCCACATAATATGGCTGTGAATAACCTCTTTATGATGTCAGTTAGCAAGACTGGGGAGAGCTTTGAGGCACAAGTTACTCTAGGTAAAACAGGGAGCTGGAAGGAATTTCTTGAGCCTTCACTTGGTAGTTTTGTTGGGTTTTTTTTAGACAAAAACTACAATAAAAAAGAAAGCTATAGAAAAATAAGTACATTTAGAATAACTGAAAGAGGAGAGTCCAAATCGTCTCTGCTAGTAGTATAGCAGTTCAATGTCATTATGAATGTTAAGAAGCAAAACAATGAAAATGTTAAAACAAAATGAAAATGACGATCCAAAATAATATTTTTCCATTTTGAATAGCTGTGAAAAGTTCATTTTGAAAATTGTCTCAAAATTTAAATTTTTATGAAAAATGTGAATTTCAGTGAAATGGCATGCTTTTACTGGAAACTGTTCCTTCAGTGTTTCATTAGCTGCAGAAAAATAAATAAATACTGCTTTCATAAGAATTCCAGCAAATTCCTTCCTTGAACTTTCTAGTTTATCTTATCTGCATTAAAACTTTAAGGATCAATCATTTTTGAGACACATCTTTTTTGCATTCATTCCCAAATATACGGTGGATACTAAAAGGTTACCAGAGAAAAAATAGTATCTTAATGTTTTTGTGGAAGTAGGTTAAATCTGATCCAATTCCAGAATAATGAAAACTCAGTCAACCTTCTGGTGACATAGACTGCAATTTGACATGGAGCATTATTTATGCTAGTTTTCTTTACCTTGGACAACTTTATTTGATGAGCAGATGTAAGCAGCCACATGAAAGGAAGTTTCAATGGAAAGCTTGATGGCTTTAGACATTAAAAAAAGCTACATTTAAGTCAGAAAGACAAGTGCTAGAGCTGTATTGCCTTTTATATCATAATGCATTTTCTTCCTGTTCCTCCTGTACAGAAGCCGCTGCCTGATAGCTTTTATCCCTTGGAAGCCACAGAATGACAATTACAGGGCAGAAGAACAAAATACATTCCTAAAGAAAGTAACAAATGTGTCACCATAATGGAGACGTGCCAATGTTACTTGATTACTTTATGGGAGGTGTAATTATCATTGTTTTGAAGGAGCTTTTTGAAGCCCCACCTGAGAACAGGGCTCCATTATATTAGCTGCCATGTATATACAAAATAGGAGCCAATACTTTGGCAAAATAGTTTAGAATCCACATCGACCATCAAGGGAAAACATTTTTAAAAGTGATTTATGATCCAAATTTCATTATCATTATTAAATATATTTAGTATTACATTTGAATTAAGATACTATCCTCATTATTGACAGAAAAACAAAGTTTAAAAGGACCATGTGATTTGCTTACAGCCACATACATTTTTTTTTATATAAACTTGGGAATTAAAACTCAGTCATGCTCAACAACAGTTCATCCTAAAAAGACTGGCCATTGAGCATAATATTGACTCCTGAGTCTTCAATCTTTCTCTGGTGAAAAGGGGAATAATAGCTTCCATTCCCTCTGATAACAAGGGCTGTTCTTGCTGCTGACACAGATTTCTAAGGTAAACAACACAACAAGGTCCACTTGTTTAATAGGTCTTGACACCTGTATCTTATTAAACACTGAAAAACTATGTCGGTATTTACTTTGAAGGAGGTAAGAGACTTGGGGTTGCTGGAAGGGCTGGTACAAATTAAGTTATCCTTGTGCAAACTGAATGTTCATCAACAATGTTTCTTATTTTATCTTTTGTGATTCTGTTTATATTGCAGATGCTGCCAAAAAGGATGAGGTGAGTAATTATTTCCTTTATTTCTGGATTTTAAAAAAAAATAGTTTGTAACAACATAAGGTCAGAAAAAAACATATTAAACATTAATTAAATGCTGCTAAAGTATTGAGATTTCAGAGAGCAATCCTTGAGTTTCTCATACGTGGTTTCCATACAGCTGCCTTGGCAACTTCCATATGTTTTTACCTGTAATGCAGTCTGGGCAAGAAATTGGCCAAGGCCAAATTTTAAGTAGAGAAATCTAGATTTTTAAAATATTTATCTGGTGATAACGCTATAAAGCTTTCTTGTTGATTTTCAGCTCCTAAACCAACCTAGAGATTTTAATTTCTTGACAGTTATGCTAGAGTGCCCATCCTGGGGACAACCTCTGAAAGAAATGAGGCACCGAGCAATAAAAGTCCTGATTCAGATGAGCAGAGACAAATCCTTTGGGAGTCCAGTGGACCATAGCAGGGAGTGGAAACTCACAGGCAGAGCTGGTCCCATACTAGCACAATATGTACTGTCTCTGATGCCTAAAACTACACCAAGATATACATACTTTTCAGGAAGAGCCTGTTCCACTCTCCACACCAAACTAAGTACCTCGTCTGTTTTACCAGCCATTACACACACATATATATACGGGGTAAATTCACTTAGTTTCTAGCTTTTGTATTAGCTGGCTCTTGCCTCTCACAAGCTGGTGGTTAACCAGTTTTAAAATGATAACTTACAAGGTACAGAGATTCCCTCTCGTGGCACTGCCTCTGCTGGGCTATGTTGTGGAAACCTGTCAGATATGTCAAGTTTCTGACCTGCTTTTGCAATTGGGGTTAGGTGTGCTGCCTCCTGCTTTCCAGCCACTGAATTTGAAATGTGTGAGCAGCCAGGGCTTTGGAGGAGAGGCAAAGGACCAAATTAAGGGAAAATCTGGTAAAATAACATCCCATGTGGTTTTTTTTGTTTTTTTTTTTTAATGGGACACTGCATTTAAAACGATACCAAAAAGAGTGATTGGCTAATGACTCTTTTGGCCAGTGGAGACCTCTCAGTCTGTGCTGACCCATGGCAGAGGAGCTGGGCTGCTGAAGGGGCTGATCACACACAGCTCCTCACATCGCACACCTGCAGATCCTGGGCAAGGACTGGCATAAAACCAATCACATAATCTGTAATAAATTCTGGGGTTTGGCTGAAGTAACGCTACTGTCCTTCACTAAGAGTTGGAATGATGGGAAAAATCATGCTATAACAAGAGTACGTTACGGCTGGATTTGTTTTAAATATATGCATTTATAATACATATTTTGGCTGGATCTTCAGAAAGTAAAAACTCTAGTCATAGTGTCCCTCCAAAGACTAATATGCTTCAAATTGTCATTAGACTAGCAGCAAAATTTTAGTTACAACAGCACCTATAAGGACAGGTGACTTCCTAGGCAAGCAAACCTTAGGCTTTTGAGGGTGACAAACAGCACATTAAATAGACTATGTGCACTGCACAAGGAAGTCATTGCTTGTCATACCTGGAATGACATTCACTTGACAGGAGAAGATTGAGCTTCAAAAACAGGACAGGAGCTTTTTTGGTCATTCCTTTTATTAGTTTGTACTCCCATTTTCATATGCAAGTCTGTAATTAATACAGTTCCACTGTCAGACAATGGCTTTTCAACAATTTGGTTTTTGTGCTAATTCTTAAATAGGACTTTACTTAATTCTGCCTGCGCAGATCAATTTACCAGTCTAAAAAGTGTCAAGAGCTGGTACTTGTGTAATAAAGAGACAGAAACCCTTCACATCCTTGAGAACTAATCTCAACCTGAATTTACTGACAATTGCACTCAGGTAGAAAGAAATATTAAGACTCAACTTTTTTGTAGATGGAAAATGGGGTGTATTTTTTCCAGTGTCTCTATTCTTATTCAGACAGACAGCAAAGTCCCTGAAGATGCTCAGTACCTGACATGGGTAGCATCACACACATCTCTGTCAAAAGGAGTTTCTTTTTTGTGGCTTAGGCTCAGCTAATACAGACGGTGGAGCCCCACTGACTGTGCTGCTCTAGAGCAGTCAACAAGCTTGTCCAAGAAATTCATATATTTATTATTTCTGTAAATGAATGGAGAATGTGAGAAAGATGGATTCAAAGAAAAATGATACTGTCTTTGCAGGTAGACTGCAGTGAATATAAGAGGTTAGAGAGAGGAAGACCTATTTACTGCGAAAGACTCTATCAACCTTTCTGCGGCTCTGATGGGAAAACATATAACAACAAATGTTCTTTCTGTAAAGCAGTCCTGTAAGTACAATACTATGTAACTACTCCTAAATAAGCCAAAATCTGAGATTGGATATCCGATATGTCCATTCCACCTAAGTGCTATCATTTTTTTCAGGGTCACTACTCCTCTTCTTCTTTGCCTAATTTTTATAGACTAATTGCTTCTCCCACCAATAAGGTTTAATTGATCGAAACTTTGATATTTGTGAGAGCAACTTCCTATTCTAGCAGAAACTGTAGAAGTCAGACAGTAAAGAGAAGAGTCCAATGGGCAACGCAGGGCTAACAAAGCACATGAACCCAAATCTGGTCATGTAAGAATTAAAAAGTGGCATCGGAAATATATTGCTTTTTATGGAAAAAATACATAATTTTGAAAACTGTTTACAGATCAGTGCCTTCCTGTCTCCTACAAATGTTTATAGCATCTTCTCTGTTAGCAAGTTTTTGGCTGAAGACTTCAGAGAGATTTTGATTCATAAGATTAAGCTTAATATCTGCAATGTCTATCTCCTTCCTTTCCTTTGCAGAAGAAGCAGAGGTGCCTTACATATGAAGCAAGCAGGGGTATGCTGAATGAATTCTGCATGACGGAGAAGAGCGCTGAGAACAGCTTTACACTGCCTTATCACAATATCTTAATTTCATTCATCCTGCCTGTTCTGATGATGTCAAACAAAGCACAAAATAGGCTTTTCAGCTGTGCTCTGTTCTTTGATGCTTCTCTCTGCTCCAGTGTTGGGACTGACACTTCTGTCCTCTCTGCAAAGCGCTTCCTTGGGATTGCCAGTAGTATCCCTGTTTCTGTAGCAAGTTGGTTTTCATGAGCTCTTCAGTACATATTTTTCTCCACGGTTAAAGTTCAAATCTTCTGACAATGCCACCTGATTTTAATGGACACAAGTCAGTGCAGGCATTGCCTCTGCTTTCCTTGTTGGTGTTTTCTTTCATTTTTCCAAAACTTTTGCAGATACTTCTTTTTCAAAGGCTTCAGCTTTCCTAGGCAGTGCTTTAACTCTTCTGGTTTTGTAGCTAAATTTTAAATTCTCGGTTTTCTTCTAACTTTGTACAATTCTGATCTATATATGTTGTATAGCTACTTAAATTGCATAGTTATTAAAATAAATGATGACTCTTTTTTTTTTTTTTTTTTTTGGTCCCTGATGACCTTTCTAGAGAATAAGTTTATTGCATCCATTATTCTCAAATTAGATATTTCCCAAGTTACAGAAAATAATCATAGAGCAGGAGCTAGGGCCAGAGGTAAAAAACCCAAAGCTTGGAACAGAAGTTGTAACACTGATAACAAGCACTAGATGGCTTCGTATTACTGGAATTTACCAGACAATATGGCTCTTTTTTTCCTTCAAATGAAAAAAAATATGGTAAACTGTAAGACTGTGTAAGCTTTAAATTCTGTCGTTTAAATGTGACCATCAGTGCTCACTTCTGATAAATTGTCTGCTTTCAGACCTAAATAAATTTCTGTTCTGCTCTTACATCCTTATTCATTATTAAGGTAGTTTCTCTCTTTAACATTTGCATAGTCAGTCAAGGGCATATGACTGAATTTACTGGGCTTACACATGAAGAAAATTTTGGAACTGGAATCTGGATATCATTTCTGTCTGGTACGCTAGTTGAACTGAGTAAGACTCGTACTTCAAAAGAATGGAAAATGAGGAAAGAAGCTCATGCCCTTGGCTCTGAATGCAAGCCTAACTGTTCCGCTGCTGGAATGTCACTGTAGCATTGGGCAGACTGCATTCTGTAACAGACGGACCAAGAGGATTTGTGTGTCCATGGCATAGCTGAGAACATCACCTTCATTCCCTGTAGAGAAGAGGCTGTTGGACTTTGTGATGCTGATTAACAACCAAAGACAGAGTCTCTCACAGGCTACTTCTTTACTAAAGAATTAGTGCCAGCATGCAGGTGTGAGCACTGGAATTTCATCATTTTTCCTCTGAAATTGTTAGCATAGCCCCAGCATGATTCTGTCTTGGATCAAAATTCTTCCCAACAGTTCTCAGCCGCATTGTGGGGGGCTAGAGACCATTCCCAAATACGAAACTGGGTGAAGGCACTCTGTTTTAGAAGCTAAAATGACTTCATAGCAGAGATGTGACTAGACTCAACTAGCTGGCCTCTGCATGAGAGAGGCTCTGCTTAATTTGCTAGTACACACTGATGTAAGGCTGGTCTCTAGTTTGATTTATAACATAAACTGGCTGAACTATTTTAATGCTAATTGCCTATTACACTCAGTACATCTGGAACAATGCTAAAGCTGAAGACAATAAAAAATGAAAGGAAAAAGTGAGGATTAATGAAATGCTAGATTAAATACATAAATTAAGTGCTAATTTCCAATCAAGCAAACAACATATAAAGTAAATACTCTGCATTTCTATGTCAAATAATACAAAATAATGAATGGATTTAACAATGGACTTGTTTCTCCTGACTGTACAGGTCCCTAATGCATTGCATTTCTGGGCAAAATAGCAGTAGCTACCAAATGTTAGGGAAATCTTGGCCAGATGGATTTCTTAATGCTCTTATGTGCTGTTCCCAGTCACTGGTGTGTCTTGTGAAACCACAGGTGGCAGAACAGGAGCCGAGGGACTGTTTGGGGGATGGAATGGGGTTTATTCCCCACTGTGGGAGGCTTCAAACTCCTTTCTAAGTGACAGTGGTGCTCCTAGTGCATTAAAAACCTACTCAACACTCTGGATCATTCAAAGGTCACTGGAACCGATGGGAGGCTACCTGTGACCTTGGCTTTAACTCTCAGAAAGGGGAAAATGGACATGTTATTTTCTAGATGATGCATAAGCAGAAGATATTAACTTTGATGTTCTATTGAGATTACCAGTTTAGAACAACAGTCTTAGCCAAGTGCCAGGATAAATTTGGAAACCTAGATGTTGAGACTAATGAAGATGGATTAAGAATTTTTGCATAGACCACAGTCCCCTTCTCTTTGTATCTGAAGTTAGGATTAATTAGCATCATGTGTCAAAGGATGGACTACTGCTCTGAATGCTGGATCACACAAGTATGTGAGGAACATAAAGTTCCTAGACTGAGGAGTGTGGTCACTCTCTTCATGGTACCTCCCACACTGTGTTTCTGCTGGTGTATTTCTCTCAATAAAACCAGACTTTATGTGTGGTATGGATGGGGAGAAGTAGTGGAGGGTCTCATCTTCAGGGGCCATGTTCTTCATGAAACAGAAAAAGCACAGTTCATTAAAAGCAAGCTGTAGTTACCTACAATGCCAATTTATTGATGTTATTCCAGAAAAGCTGCCAGAACAAATCACATTTACATTCTTCATCTTTGCACTTTGTTAACAAAGGTTTAGTTAATAA
This sequence comes from Rhinoptilus africanus, assembly GCA_013400135.1. NCBI lineage: Eukaryota > Metazoa > Chordata > Aves > Charadriiformes > Glareolidae > Rhinoptilus > Rhinoptilus africanus. Next base: position 326,278 of record VXBO01012097.1, on the reverse strand, counting down.
AGGCCATTTCCATGAAACCAAATGTTAATTTCATAGATAAAAAAGAGAGCCTCAACAGATAGCACATTTCTATAACGTATATTTCTTTATTTGGTCCCTCTATCATTAGTATTTTCTGACTGCGGGAAGTTTATGTTGCTATGAACTATGTACTCTTGGATATATTTAAAATAGAATCTTAGAATGGTTTGGATTAGAAGGGACCTTAAAGATGATCTAGTTCCAACCCCCCTGCCCTGGGCAGGAACACCTCCCACTAGACCAGGCTGCTCAAAGCCCTGTCCAGCCTGGTTCTAAACATTTCCAGGGATGGGGCACCCACAGCTTCTCTGGGAAAATAATTTTTTCATGAGACTATCCGAGCCACTGAAGCAAGTTATCAGAAGGATACACTTTCAAATGTAATTTACACTCATGGTTGCTTTGGAAAGCAGGCTTTCCTTCTGCTTTAGTGAAGAATGGATGCAACAAATCACAAATAATGAAACTTGGCATGTTCAAGCATTTTCAGACAGTGGCAGTGACAGCACCATGGGCAGATGCGTGAATATCAAGCAGAACCGATGGACAGTGTTTTAACTTGATACAGGAATCTACCAAACAGAGATCAATACATATAGACTAGAGTTTATGCCATAAGATCTCTTGAATTTTGTTCATCTCTTTCCCTCCATTAGCCCCCACCCTGACATCTAAAAGAGAAAGGGAAGACAAAATATAGATAGACTATGGTGGAGAATGATATATCAAATGCTGAGAAGCAACAGAATTCAAGTCAAAGAGGATTATTTTTTATGGAAGGTAAAATACATTATCACAACAAGGGAAGCTAAAGATGAAATGTAACAAACACTACAAATCTTAGGAAAAATGAGAGGAAACCTTCAGGAGAAAAAAGTACAGGAAATATTTTAAAATGTGAAGCTGGAAAGCACTTGTCCATTCCTTCTCCTTGTTATCTCTTCAGGCTCACTTTACTGCACAAACCAGAGCATATAATCTTTGCCGATTCCTAAGGACACATCTGTTAGCTGAAAAAATCACATGGACCATACTGCCATCTTTCTTTTCCCATGATTGCTTAGTGGAGAAGACAAAGCAAGACACAGCTAAGCCATGTACTCAAGAATCCTACAGGCTGACTGAAACACTACTAAAGTGCTAGGTGCAGATGGCATCTTTTTGTGTTCTCTATGAAATAAAGAGGCTGGAAATCCTTGTACTTCTAACAGAAAGTCACGTAGACTATTTTAGTGGTTTATATGGTCGTCTTCCCACTCTCTTTCAACCCCGTGTGAACTTCTGTGAATAAATGATGGAGAACACCAGAATGGTGGCATATATTACGGAGATACTGATGTAAACTGACATTAGAGGGGGTTTTTTTCCATTTTTCTCTGGCCAAAGATAGAGACATTACATACAATTCAAATATTTTCTAAAAACCTTTGAGAATCCAGTGAAGTCATCATGTCTGGAAGTTGCAAGTAATAATTGTGACTCGAAAAGCAATGCAATAAAAATCCTCCATTGGGTCATCAGGCTATTCAGGTACTTTCAATGCATTTTTTCTTTCTCTCACATTAGTACCTTCAGCATTAATTAGATATGTTTCTGGTAAAGAGATAAATTGTAAATCTGTGCGTAATAAGAAACTGTTGTTTACAGCCACAAGTGCTCACAGCACAAGAACAGCAAGGCTTAAGGGCTGTGTGCATGGACCAGTGAAAGATACTAGTCAGATGGCTCTGACTATTATCTTTTGGATTAGGACATGTGTAAAGCATGAGGATGTAGGCTGGTACTGAAACTAAAGACAAATTAGTGGCAGCAAAAAATCTGCCAGTATGAAATGTTACTGTTCATCAGCTAGAGTTGTCTCTTGTTAAAAGATAAGAAAGGTAAGGAATCTAATTCTCTTAGTATTGAATGAGAGGAAATAATGGAGGACGTTGGCAGAAAATTCTTCTGTCTGTCCCAGGACACAGACTAAAGGCACCACTATAATGAATTCTGTTTATCTGGAAACAAGGTCCCAGCAATTAGGCAGCAGGAACATAAATGAGCGAGGCAATATTGTAAAAATTTCTCACAGCTCAAAGGCTTGTGGCTCTGAACATTCAACCTAAAAAGATACTCACAACAGGTCATCTTGCCTGAATGTTTCTTGACTGAAAAAGATCAAAAGAAGAAAACAAAGATCTAATTGAGACAACAAAGCCAAACTCTGATGTTTCATCATGATGTCAGAAAATCCAGCAGGCAATTTCAGGGTATTTTCTGCCTTCTATCTCGGCTTGTTATAGCCTAAGTGTATATTCACACCATTTGCTTTAGTATATCGAGATATTTAACTGACTGTGTTTGTGGACCTAAGATACCAAGTTTCCTATGCAGCCAATGCACATCCACAAGGGTGTTGGGGAGCCCTGTAAGTTAGAGGTCTAAAATAGTCCACCACAGACCCCTGCATTTACCATAAACCCCTGGGACTCTAATTTGTGTCTGATAATTTCTGACATGAGAGAAATACTTTCCAACACGGAGTGCTTGTGCTTTTTATCAGCTCCTCCTAGCATGATGTGCTGGCCCATACCTGCAGATAACACTGAGAAGCATACCAGCTTTTGCCACATACCAGAGCAAAGAACATGATTTGCAAATTGCTGTAAATGACATCTGAAGAAAATGTTGAAGTGGCCGGACAATCTGGACAGTCAAGTTTGTGTGATGGAGCAACAACATAGAAATATGGGGAAGGAAAAATGTATGTAGCTTGAGTGAGCTGATGAAACATGCTCAGATCCTGTTTGCTAGATCAGAAAATAAAATAGAGTTAGCCAGATACTGGCTTTGAATGGAAAAATAGAAGAGATTTCCTTGCACTCATTAATAGTTTTCAAAACTCTGCACTGAAAAGTTACTCATGTATCATTGATGTATCTGTTTATACGCGGTGAAGGAAGGGCTTTCAGGTAAGGTCTTACATCATCTTCTTTTTTGCTTCCATGACAAGAGGTAATGAAATACAGACCTGAAAATCAGATGGGTTGGATTCACAAAAAAAGAAAATGCCAGTGCAATAAAGCTACTTCACCTGTCTGGAAAACCCATGCTGTATTTTCTAATATTGTTGTTACTGTCATTTTCTGATGCTGTTGTTACTGTCTTTGTTCTAGCATGTAAGTAAAGCAGATGAAAAGCACTGGTGTTCCATGTGCTCAATCTAAGAGATGGACCCTGCCCCTAAGATCTCAGAGATTGACCTGGAAAGCAAACTGCTGAGGGGGAACGTCACCACTTTGATCAAAGCCTCTTATATATCAGAGATGTATGGGTGAGCCAGAACCAACATCCAGGTCTCCTGACTCCTACACTAGCAATTACCTTCTTAAAGACATCAAGGGCAAGATGAAAAATTGCCAGCTGTGCTCTCCAGTTGCTATTGCATAAATCATTCTTTAGATCAGACCAGAATCCCATGTCTCTGGATTGAAGATAATACCAGGTGACTGACTGGTGAAGTATAATGGAATATAATTCACATTCAGCTGGCTTCATTATGGTGTATCAGTGGCTGGTCAGCCTGGAGAGCTGCATTCTAACCCTGCTCTAAAACCAGTGTGATACTGCTGAGGCTGTTTACACTAAATAGCTCAAAGGTTATCTCATGTCTGTTGATTGTTTCTAGCTACTGCAGTTATTTAGTGTTTTTGAATTTTTTAATAATAATAAGTATTTGGAAAAAAACCAGGCCCTTAGTGTCACAACTTAGACAATGTAAGCAGAAGACATTTTCAAATATTTGATCTTAAGATTATAAGATTTTACTCCATAAGACTCTACAACTTGTGTCTGCAAAGAGAACTGTGGAAAAAAAAATCACCACCAAAATCCCAGTGAAGTTCTCAGAACTCTTTATTTCAGCTATGTGCCAAGAAGGAGACATCTTAAAACTTTAAGTTTTTATTCAATTTGCATTTTCATGGCACTCTCTTGCTTCAGAACATTCTTCAGATAGCTCCAATATTTAAAAAACCCCAACAGATGGGAGAGGATTAAAAGCAAGACTTTAGCTAAGGGAATGGGTAAACAACCAGGATATGGTGCTAAATTAACTCTGATCACTCTGATCAGAAAAAGTCATGATGATCATCAAGAAATGTGATCCAGACAGACTTGCCTAGGAATCTTTCACAAAAAGGCCATTCCAACCATTCTCTGTGGCATGGAGCTCATTATCTCCAGTTTTATTCTGTTCTGTTTAGGCTTTCATACTTCATCTATCACTGTGACAACTCTAATCATTGTCTCACTTTTTTTCCTCCAATTCAACTAAGGCAACCACCAATATAAACAAAAACAGACTAATACTAAAATGAATGGAAATTAAATGAACTCTGATATTCTTCAGAGAAAGTTATTCAAACTTGCCATCCTTACTTGTGCTAATGTACCTGATGACTTTTGGTTTTTTTGGAATAATGCCTGAACAAATTCCATATATAGATTTTTGGCTGTTTTTTACCCCTTTCCTCAGTTTCAAATATTACAGATTTCCTTGCAAAAATCATTAAAGAAGCAAAATTTCATTTCTGTTTTGCAGAAGATAAACAGACCATAATCAAAACAACTAAAGTCTGATAGCGGTTGGGTTCTGAGATTCAGTTTCTTCAGGAACTGGGAAACTGAGGCAGTAACAATCTTCCTTGGGAATCACTCAGAAGGAGGCATAATCAAATTCAAATAGTAATCCAAACTGTGCATCTATCTGTTCTTGGACAACTCATAAGCATGCAACAAGGCTTTCCACTTTGATATTACAGAATAGAAATGCTTTGAGAGTTTGGAAAATTTCAAGTCATGCAAAGCTTTGTATGGAAGTTATATACACCACAAATTAAATGAATTAACTTATCAGCTGTCCATAAAGGGATATTTTATCAATTCTGTGGGATGAGGTGTGTTAAACTATTGAGACACAAGCAAACACATAGAAACATGCATTTTAAATCTGAAAAAGTGGAAAGATCTAAAAAAATTTCTTTCCCTCTTCTTAATCGGACTTTAAAATTCCAGCACAAGATGGTCACAGGGATCACTAGTTATGATCCTTTCCCCCTGTTCTCAGATATAGCAGTAAATCGGAATGCATCAGCTACAAGCAAGATAACTCTAGTATATCATTCCCAAAGGTTAATGATTCCTCAAAGAACAGCAGCCCCCCTTGACAGAGAAGAATGTCACATAAGCCTTATGATAATTTGGCCAAACCGTGACCATGTTCCTTCAGTCCTCCCAGAAGCAGCACCTGGAGGCAGAGGAATGTGGGCATGGGGAAGGCTGTTTTCCCATCCACGCCACTGAGGTGCCACCTCCTGGGAGAAGCACAGCACATCTGCAGCTGCTGGCCTCCCACTAGATCACTTCTACCCTTTCTGAGCACAGCTGGAAGAAGGACAGTTTTTTTTCTCCTGCTGTATCCGCTCTCGTGGCTGGTTTCCACTCCTGCAGTGAAGAAGCCCATCATTGCAAGGACAGAAGCTGCATTTACTTCCACATACTACACTTCAGTGTGACTTTGCAGGACGGCTTGAGAATTTTGATAGGGAAGGAGTCACTCCCTTCCAAACAGAGGAATGACAAAACAAGGAAGTTTCCTCCCCATTCCTAATAAGCGCAGCGTTATAGCTCCTCACAGCCCCAGTCCTCACCCATTTCCCATTCAGAGCTAATCCCAGCTCTGAAGGCCTTCAGTTCCCTACCCCAATCCTAACCATGCCTAACCTGAAGGGGGGCTGCAAATTTCTTTCCATCTCCCAACTCCAAATATACATTTAACTATAGCTCCCTTCTGAGTCCAATGCTTTCTGTAGATTTCCTGTCTGAGCAGGAAAAAAATTCAGAAGCTCAAGGGAGGACACAGTTTCCTTTCTCCCTTTGTAATTCTGTGAAATCACAGACTATCACCCCTATACCCATTGCCTTTCACCCCATGTCTGCCTGAGGGGAAAGTCTAGACACTGAGATGCTATACTATTTGATATTTTGTTATATACCTTACTAAGAATTTATTGTATTTCTGGAAGCTGTTCTTATTTTTTAATTCTGTCTTGCAGCACAGCCTCTTAGGCATGTTTTAACAGACTCTGCACCCTTTTAAAGGAGAGGAGAGGTGCATTTGGTGACTGTTACCAGCCCGCACCTCTCAATGTCACCGGCACATTCTGCCACAAAGGGCTCCCTGTAATCCTCCCATAACCTGACAAAGCCTGACACCCCTTGTCACTTGTGTGAAATTAAACAGTTAGTAGCTTATATGAACTTCTAAGCAACACCTCCATGTTTTCAAGCAACCAAAGCATGTTACATAGCTATTCTGAACATGCTTGCTGGGAAGCTGAACTGCCTCTCTCGCTGGAGGAAGTCACAACAGCTTCCATCAGCCAGGTCAACAGAAGACAGCTCTGGATGTCTTAGAGTCAGGGAAGATAAGACAGTTCCACTCAGGGCACGAAAACACCTTGGCAGCAGATGGACTTCCCATTTATGAAACTGTAAATATAATTCAGAAGGGTCCAACTGCCACTAGAGAGGTACTTTCTCCAGTGAATGAATTTACTTAAAGTTCACAGCACTGAATTTGTTTTACAAATGCATGCATCATTTTTTCCATAAATCCTTCCATAATTAAAAAATTGGTGAGAAGTGATTTCATGACTTTGTAAACCTCCATGACTGCCAAGAGCACTATGGATCTGATAACTTCATACTATTGCAAACAGGTATGTAATTTCCAAGCTGAGACCACCTTCCCTAAAGGGAAAACACATATAGTCCCAGAATGCTCTATATCTAAATTATACCTCATGGCCAAACACATGGCCAGTGCAGATATGAGCATCCAGGTATGGATACAGACAGTACGGTGGCATTTCAATGGAACAAGCAGACAACAGCAATATTAGCAATAAGAAGTAAATATTTTTACAATATCAGTGCTATGCTAACCCCAAAGTTTTTATAAAATGTTGTTGAGCTTTTTCAGGGTCACGTAGGGCATGCACGTACCAGAAAATAGAACTCATTCTTTCAAAGTTTAACCTTGTTAAAAGAGAATATTTCTACGTGAAGAAGAGACAAAAATGTGAGGCTACATATTTAAACCTTGGTGAAAGTACTACTGATGTGTAAAAGGAATTCTATGTCAGAACCCCCTTGATTCACTTTTATCAGGTATCAGCTGTGGAGAGAGGAGCAAAATACTAACTGCTGCCTCAGTAATGCAGGTGGGACACATTAGGCATGATATCTTATAAATATGGAGAGAAAGACTTCTTAGAAGAAAATAGTGATATGCAGGGGTTTAGAGTATGCTAGGACATTTTCTAAGAGTTATGTTGATGGCGTAGGGGCATATACAAGAAAAGTGCTGCATAAATCGTTAATGAGCTGTTACAGTAGAAGGGTTGGCAGTTAGATGATTTTTCTCAGCTTGATGTTTCTGTTTGGAGCTAGATGGGTATTTAATCAGTTGTTCCCTTAGAAACTTTAAATTTTGAAATGTTGATGAGCTTTTTGCTAGCCACTTCGTATGTAGTTAGTGCTGAATTTTGTCATCAGTTGGGATGTAGAGCACTTATTGTCTCAGAAGATTAAAGCTTAGAAACATCCCTTTGGGAGACTGGTAAGTATTAGATTCTGTGGGTTGTAGACTTTTCTTTAAAATATAAAGGAATGTATTAATTCCCTCAGGTGTCCTACTTTTGATTCAATAATACTTATATTACAGAAATAAGATTATGAAACCTCCCTAAATTATAAACTTGTAGTATGTATGACCAAATAGCTTCCACCAGCTCTAAATGAGAGGTCTCAACACCCTGGGCAAAAGGAAGCAAAGCCAATGTTGTAATATTAGTTTAAGAAACAATAGCCTCTTTACTTTGTAAACTTCTCAGTAACGTGCAATATGTAATGCAGTGTGCTATTTAATTTCAAATTTGATCAAGACTAGAACAGTATTTTTATTGATGGCTCTTCAGTATCTCTAATTTCTAATTATTTTGCTTGGGGTTTTAGTTTAGATATTCTCAAGTGCCTCAAACTTTAAACTTTCTCATATGTAGCAGTGGAGAGAAAAAGAAATAGAACCATCAAACTACTTTCAAAGGTCCAGGTATAGCTGATCTATGGGATAAGGTACTGGATTTCTGTTAAGAAAAAAAGAGGGTGTTCTTAGTTTCTGCTGTCTATCCTGTAACCACCTAACCATTCTTATACTGTGACTGTTTACACATAAATTTAAATGTCAGTTAAACCAAACTGCCCTGCCAAAATTCCTTAATTAAGTTTAGTCTCTCTTGTGTCATTTTTGCAATCTTCTCTTATTGCCATGAAATGCATGCCCCCTGCCTTTGGGTGAGGAGGGGCAGGAACTGCACTTGAATCCTGCCATTGAATGAACAGCTTCCCTTTCTTTTAGTTCTTTTCAGAGGAGGCCTCACTTGCCTACTTTCCCCATATTTTGGGGTCTAAATTTTTTTGAATTCTGCTGTTGACACATCTAAAATCCACACTGATTGCCAAGAAGATGGTCTGTACCTGTTTTGCGTAGCTGTTGCCAACTATGTTCATCAGCAGCATGAGTGGCACCACTTCCTCTCCTTCAGCAACCCAGCTTAAATTCAATGTATCCTGCATGCATTCCTGTCACATTCTTTTCCTACTTTTTTTTTTTTTTCCCTGTACTGAAAGAATCTTACAGGAATGGAATGTGCCAGGCAGATTGTATGAGGTATTAGTTGATAGGTGTTCCTGCTGTCTTTGGTGTAGGTAGCAGTGATGATGTGAGAAGTTAGACAAGGGATCAAAAGGAAACAAGACTTGGACAGAGCAGTTATTTGATTTTGTAGTCATGAGAGTTGCCTCTAATGTGCAAGAGGAAAAGCTAAACAGGAACACTTCCTGAAGCCATTTCGAAGTTGGCGTAAATAAGAGTAACATCAGACTAACCGTGAATGCTACTGCATGCATTTGCTGTATCATCATTCAAAAGAGATGGCCTCAGTGTTTCCTTGTACATGTGAGTGTTTCTAATAGCTTCTTTGCAGAATGATCAGAGTGAGTCAGAAAGGCAAGCTAAAAATTTATTTTGTTATGTCATATTTCACCACAGAGTGTTGGGGATTATTCTGGGATATTATTAAACCAGTAACTGACTTTGCCTGTTGGCCTTCACAAAACAGAAACCACAAATAGTCTGCTCAGTAATAAATGAGCTTTGTTACTCCACTCCTTGGGGTTTGCATGAAATACACCTGCAAGATGTTCAGTAAATTGTGATTTCTGCTGGGATCAATCCAAATGCACTGATTAAAAGATGGCCTACACATAGACCTACAAAACACTGCAAATACACTTTGGCAAAGGTGACTAGGTGGACTCTTGGGGACAGGCCAAAGCCTCTGCAGATAATGTATTGCCATCACGTCAGTTCATGCAGAACTGTGGGTTGGGGTATAATTTGTAGAAATTACATTCCTCTCCATATGTGTGTAAGGGACCCCAGAGTCTCACTGTGGCCTGTGAGCTATTTTAATCCATACCACCTCTGAGGTACACTGCCACACAGGTGTGGGTGCTGTTGTAGTGCTGGAACTCCAATCTTTCAGTGTTTCCCTAGTTCCTTCTCTTTCAAAACACTCAACTGATGTCCCTGTACCTCAGCTGGCATTTAATGCTCTCAGGGGCCTGACGTGCGGATCCCTGTCCTGCCAGCGGGCCTGTGGACACGCGTCCTGTCAGCCGCTTCTTTTCCGGCTGTAACCCGCGCCCGCTGCACTGTGGCCGCCACCGATATGGCGCTCTGCTGGGGGACGCGCTGAAGAGGGCGCACGCGACGCCGCACTCAAGATGGCGGCGGCAATAAAACCCCCGCCCCCGGCTGCCTCCAAGATGGCGGCGGGGCGGGGCGACCCGGCGCCGGAAGCGGGTCCGGAAGCGCGGCGGCACTGGCGGAAGGGGACGCGCAGGAAGCGGCTGCCAGGGATAACCCTCCCCCCGCGGCCACAATAACAGGGCGGCGCTGAGGGGCAGGTAAGGAGCCACGGCCCGGCGGGGCTCGGGGAGCCGGAGGCTGCCGCCCGTCCCCGTCCTCTCGCGGCGGGTGGGCCTGCTGCGGCGGAGCGGTGCGGTCCCGTCCCCCTTTGCCGGCTGGGGCTGTCGTTGTCCAGCGCCGGGGCCTCGGGTGGCCCGGCCTGGGGCCGGTGAGGGCCGTTCCCCGGTGTGACAGGGCCTGAGGAAGACTCCTGTCCTTCCTGCTGCTGCGGGGGAGAGGGGGGAGCCCGGAGGCGCCGCGTTGGGGGTGGCTGTCGCCGCCGCTCACCCCCGCCCCCCCTATTCTCTCGCTGAGGGAGCGGCGGCGCCTGGACTGTCTGCGGGGAGGAGGGCCTGTGGGGAAACCTGCTTTTATATCGCTTATCAAAGCGAAAATAAACGTGGTCTTCTTTTTTTCCTTTTTTTTTTCCTTCTCCCCACAAGGAAACACCCCTCTTGCCAGATCGTCTCTAGCAGTTCTCCGCGGTTTTTTATAAAACAGACGTTTCTGGGAGATGACAGAGGCCTCTCCCTGGCTTTTTAAGCTTTTAAAGTTCAGTTGAAAAGATAACATGCATCGAGCTGTTGTTTCATACAAACTCTCGTGCATTTATTGAGGGTGGGGAGAGCAAAACTGTTTTATCAGCCTTATTAAATATCTGAAGGGTTTTTTTTTTAAATGGGGTCAGCTTCCTAATGTAGAATGAGGTGTTTAAGCTGCACGCATTAGCTTAAAAATAGTATCAAGAGGAGCATGTATTTTGCGGAAACTGCTGCCTCACAAGAGACTAGCTCATTCTTTTCCCCCTTTACTTAAAGGCAGGAGCCAAACCAAACCACAGCCCAAACTGAAGAGAGCAGGTTGTGCGCATTGCACTCAAATTTTACAGGATTCTTTCCAACTTTTTCCCTATAAGCCGGTCTGTTTGTTAATATCTGTCTTTTCTCTGACCTTATATCACAGTCTTTTTAGTGCTGTCCTTTAAATACTGCTGTATTGTACTCCACGGTGTGTATACATCAACCTAAAATTTTTTTGGTTGTATCCTGCCCTCTGTTCAAATTGAGTGATCAGGTGACGTTCACTGGGAATCTCTATAATTCTTGTTTTCATCGGAGTCCAATCTCATAAATGGTTTGAAGTCAATTTTGGGCTTCATGATGTTGAACAACATTACTGTGCGGTGTTACAAACGTACTAAACCTTTCCGATGTGCACTAAAAAATGAAGGATAATATGTGTACAGACAAACTCGGTGTCTTTAGGTTTGTCTGGAGAAGTCCCAGCCAATTCAAAGGAGTAGAGATATGTTTTATGCTATTGACTGGCAGAAGGTGCTAGTTTAGTTATTTTAATAGCACCATTTAAAATGAAATTAATTATGACAACATACACTTGTTAATTTACAATGCATGCAAAAATGTGTGAAAGCACAGGTTTTTCAATAATTAGATCACAGTGAAGCTATCAATATTTCAAATTTTGTACCAGCATATAAAACATTTGTGTTGGGGAAGGCAAAATTTTTCATTTCCGTGAAATGCTTTGTTTTTCTTCTCAGTTGCCACTTGCAGGTAATGTGAAGCAAACACTGTGGTATATTTACATCACGTTGGATGCTGTAACAGACACATCTTTGATGAGTTTTCAAAAATCTGTCTTTTTTTAAAGTTGTTTCTCCTCATCCACTGAATTTTGTTATTCAACCTGTTGAACAGGTTTACTGAGTTAAGGATACTTTACCCTACTTACCAGAAAGCATTTCTCAGCTAAACAGCAGTAGTGAAGACATTTCTTATGCCGTTCATCTGCATGAGGTGTTAACTCAGTTATTCTAATGTTAATACCAAGTTCACATTTGTTACTTCTTGTAATCAATTTGTATGTTTTTAAATGAAACATATATTACTGTTATTTCAGTCCTTCTGTGTCTGTATGTGTGCTGCAGGAACAATGTAGACATGAGCACGTTAATTCAGTAAAGCGAGAGAGGAGAGGATATCCTGCACATTGTTGCTGAGGCAAGGTCTTTCAGTTTTTCTGGGGCTTTGATCTTTAACTTAGCAACCTGAATATTTTGTTTGGCATTCTAACCTCTAAGAAGAGCTAGCTTGGGGACCTTTAATAGGGCATTTTTGGGGAATGATCAGTAGGAGCCTGTTTTTTCTAACAGGAAATAATATTTTTTTCCTGCTAGACAGAAGCTTTTGGCTTTCTGATTCAGTGGAACATGTCTAGTTGGTATTTGCTTAGTAACCTCTGTAGTATCCACACAGACAGCTTTCCTGTGATTTGTCTTGATCAACTGGTGTGTGGATGGTATCTCTGAAGACATTTTATTTGTGCAAAATAATTGATCTCTTATTAAATCTGTGGTGATTTTCCTCTTTAACAGTTTCCCTTAGCTTAAGAGACTTTCTCGTTTATCTAATAATGTCTGAGACCTCAGGTGTGAGTCAAACTATAACTTGTTGGAAGAATTTTTCTATTAGTTAAATTAATTCAGCTATACTGGAACTTGTCTTTATTGGCAGATTTTGCTGGGGTTTGTGGTAAACAAAGCTTAACTGGTGTGTCCTTCTCTACTCTCTGTCTCTTTTCTCTTTCAGTTGCACTGAATTTGCGTAACACTGTGAACATTTCCTTTAATCAGAAATCGTTGCAAATATGGGTCCCCGGCGGAAAAATGTGAAACCATGCTCAGTGAACAGGGAAGGCTCTGAGTCTACCAAAGCGGATGAGCCAAAAGATTACATGAACCAACTCTCTCATGAAGTGCTTTGCCACATCTTTAGGTGAGCAGCTTGTCAGAAGTCAATTTATTGTTTATTATTTGTTATTATATTGCTTTCTATTTCTTCCCAATCTTCCTGCTTTAACGTTTGTGTCACATGGTATTCAGGAAGTGTAGATGTACCATGAGTGAACTGGTGGATAAAAATTGGATAAAAAGGGATGAGAAATGTTTTTTCAGTTACAGAATTCATTTGGATGCTTTGAAAATTAATTTATGCAAATGTGTTGAAGGATAAAAGGAAGAAGAAATAAATAAGTGGTTTAATTCTTGTGTGTGGTAACAAGTGTTTAAATATTGATTGCAGTGCCGAAATGTATCTTAGGTATTACATAGTTGAGGTGCATGTTTTGAAATTGTTGCATCTGCATCACAGTGTGCAGAAGGGAACTTGGTTGAGTATATAATCTTCCCTAAAGCACAACCCTTCTCCAAGATGTTTGCTCATGCCTATTATATTCAAAACATAATGTCTTACTGACAAGTTCTTTAAAAACAGTAGCTCTCCAAAACATTTGCAAATTGAGCATGCTAGTATGTATATAGAAAATGAAAGTACCTTTAATTAAACCACGTAGAAACTATTGCAGCAGTCAGCAGTATTGGAGAACTAAAGCATGTCTCCATTTTAATATTATATTTGTACCTTAAATATCCTATATTCAGTGTCAAAAATTGGTAAGTCATTCTGCTTAGCAAAATTTCACACTTCATTAGAGTACAGTCTGAAAATTCTATTTGAATTACTGATATTAGATGTTAGAAATATATGCATTTGTGTAGTCACGCTTGGGATCTTCTTTAGTTTGGAAAAAGTCAAAAAGGATCCACCTTTGATAAATCAGAGGGGTGTTTTTTCCTCTCCCAAAGGTACCTTCCCTTGCAGGATATCATGTGCATGGAATGCCTGTCCCGGAAGCTGAAGGAAGCAGTCACTCTTTATCTGCGAGTAGTGAAGGTCGTGGATCTATGTGCAGGCCGTTGGTGGGAATACATGCCCACTGGTGAGTAATGCACTCACTTAACATATGGCATTAAAGTGTTAGTGAGCAAAACTGTCTGTGCTACACTGGTATTTGTAATGACACATGCAGGGTGAATTTTCAAAAGCAGTAAAAGGAGTTAGATGTTTAATTCCTTTTGACTTCTTTGAAATTTGGGTGGCTTCCTTGAGTATATGGTTTGGAAAACTTATCTGTGTCTATGTATCTGTGTGTATATATATTGGGTATTACTGTAGCAGAAACGGGGATTTCTGGTAGCAATCTGTAAATACAATCTGTGTTTGTCTGATTATTGTAAGGGAGTTAATCCAAGGGTTAATCCAAGAAGAGGCTGTTTGCATGCAGGCAGGAAAAAATACATTGGAATGAGAGAGCAACTCATCTGCCAACACTTAACAATGTAAGAATAAATAAGTATTGATGTCACACCTCAAGCCATCTTCAGATCCGTAGATAAATTGGGCAACCTAGGTCAACCCTGTGAGTATTAGGATTTCTGTTGGATTTAAATGACACTGCTGGGATTTTTTGCGGGAAAGAGGTAAAATGAGTGAATTCTAAAAGTTAGAGGATCTGCAAAGTTAGATTTGTTAGGGCTGGCATCAGGTAGATGGTTAACCTAACCTAAGATAGATGTAAATTCAGGTAACTTACTAGTTTAAAATTCTTTTTATGTGTTGTCTTACGGTAGAATAAAATAATCCTTTGCTTTGAGGAATTGTCTTATTTCTTTGAGAATTGTGAGCTGTGGTGAATAGTGATGAACTGCAGATAACTGATCCAGCTTGGCATTTTTGAACCTTGTAGTTGATAAATGGAATTCCAGTAAAGATATAGATACAAAGCCTGTCAGTTTGCAGAGGTGTTTCATATAAGAAGGGAGAAAGTATAGTTAACCCTGTAGCCACGCAACTCCGCTGAAGGAAACCTATAGCAAGCCTGCAAAATTCAAGACAGAAGAGTATGTAGGTCATGATTTTGAGAATCTGGAAGTAGAAGACAAGCTATTGCTTCACTAAGTAAATCTTTCAGCGTTGTAGAATTTATACTACCATATGAAGAGAACAATGCGTTTGGTTTTCCCTTTACATCTAGGTGTCTGCTATCACACAAATACCAAATCTGTTGTTGTCATCTTAGGTTTCACTGATTCCAGTTTCCTAACGCTGCTGAGGAAGATGCCAGACATTGAACAACTTTATGGTCTTCATCCCAGGTATCTTGAAAGACGCAGAGTCCGTGGCCATGAAGCTTTCAGCATTCCTGGAGTTCTAGAGGCTTTGCAGGCCTGTCCAAATCTGCTGGTGAGTGGTTAGACTAGAGAGAGAACCTCCTTCAGCAGCTGAGATGGTGCGTGTTAGCAGAGGAGGAGAAATCTGGCAGGGACTCATTGCTTACAGGGCTTTGTGTTCAGACCTGGGCTTTGCATTCAGATCTGGCTGTACAGAGTAACAGTTAATTTGACCATATCTGCAAATGTGCTACTAATTTGCAAATGAGTACTATTTTTAGTTGCACCAGTGGGAATCATAAGTGCTCTTAAGTCCAGAAATGAATTAAAACTCTGATTGCTCTCCTTCTAAAAAGGAAAGTCTTGCTACACATTTAAAATGAAATAACACAGTGTAAACTTCTCAATAACATGCTATACATAATACACAGTTAAGAGGATATTGTTGCTTGAACTGGTGTTAGAGCATTTGTTTTGTTTCCTTTTATCCAGGGCGTTGAGACCTCTCATTTAGAGCTGGTGGAAGCTATTTGGACATACATGCCACAAGTTCATATTTTAGGGAAGTTTCGTAATCGTAATGGTGCTTTTCCGATTCCTCCTGAGAACAAGCTGAAAATTCCTATAGGAGCTAAAATTCAGACTTTGCACTTAGTAGGTAAGTGTTTAATGATGAAGTAGTTGGCTTCAATACAGGTGAATTTAAATGCTTTGAACCTCTGCAAGATTGTAATTCTTTTTAAGAGAGGGAATTTGGCCTGTGGCATTTTTGAAATACTATATATACATACATATATATATGATAGCAAGTCAAAAGGCAAATTCTAAAAAACTGTATTGATAAACTGAACTTTTAAAGTTGTGTTTAAAATGTTTACAGCTTTTCTCACATGCCACATAGCAAAGAAAATGCCTTTTTAAAGCCAGAATGTTAATCCAAAGATATTTATCCTAGGGTTTATAGTTCAAAGCTTGTTTAAAGTGTTTGTTTTCGTTTTGTATTATTAGGGGTGAATGTCCCTGAGATTCCTTGTATCCCAATGCTGAGGCACCTTTATTTGAAGTGGGTGAGACTCACCAAACCGCAGCCTTTTAAAGATTTCCTTTGTATCAGCTTACGCACTTTTGTCATGAGGAACTGTGCTGGTAAGAGGGATTTGTATATGGAGGGGATGTTTTAGCATGTAGGAAATCTACTAATTCCGTTAAAGCTGTATAGGCCCCAACTGTAAATGGAATCTTAGAATAGAAGGTTCTGAGAACAGTTACTGTTTTATTCATAGTGTTGGATAGAAGACATCCCTCTCCTGTACGTTATTTGGTGCTATGTAATTCTGTTGACTTACTGATGTAAATGGATATATGTGGACATTTTAAAATTCTTTAACATGATACATTCGGTGTTGTTAGATGAACAACAGTTCTTTGTCTATATTGGTTTGTTCTATGTAGGACCTACAAATTCTTTGAAGTATGTTCCCCTGGTGACGGGCCTGGCTTCTGCTCGAAATTTGGAGCATTTAGAACTGGTTCGTGTTCCTTTTCTTGGAGGACTTATCCAGCATGTGGTAGAAGATAGCTGGAGATCAGGTATTAAATTTCTTTTTCCTCATACCTAAACCAACCAACCAAATAAATAAAAATATTAGCAAATACTGGAGGCATGTGAAGCTTAGCTTTTTTGTCTGTAGCATATCCTTTCTTGATTGTCATTTTAAAGGTATCAAGGTTGGAACTATGGTTATAGTACTAAATATAGCTCTGCATAGAGTATTGTTTTGATCTTTTAACTGCAATTAACTATTGACTGATAAGCTAGCCTTCCAGTTGCATTTGTTGGTGAGTAGAACTAGCAGGATTGGAGGGGAGCTGTGTGCAGATATGTGTTTTACTGATTTGCTAAAAAAGATACATGTTGTTAATTGACTTGTCAAGACAACACTGGTGGAAGTGTATAAGGCTTAAGGTTGTGTTCTGTGACTGAATCACAGAATGGTTTGGGTTGGAAGTGACCTTAAAGATCATCCAGTTCCAACCCCCTGCCCTGGGCAGGGACACCTCCCACTAGACCAGGCTGCTCAAAGCCTCATCCAGCCTGGCCTTGAACACCTTCAGGGACAGGACATTGACAGCTTCCCTGGGCAACCTGTTCCAGTGACTCACCACCCTCACAGTAAAGAATTTCTTCCTGATATCCAGTCTAAATGTGCCCTCTTTCAGTTTGAAACCGTTACCCCATGTCCTGTCATTACACTCCCTGATAAAGAGTCCCTCCTCATCCTTCCTGTAGGCCCCAGTGAAATGAAATAATGGGTTTTTATTTGTCAGGTGGTTTTAGGAATTTGCACACTATAGTTCTGGGAGCTTGCAAGAATGCACTTGAAGTGGATCTTGGCTACCTCATCATAACTGCTGCACGAAGGTAGGGACCTTTAGATCTTTCTTTCCCTCTTCTCCTTTTTTAAAATAAGTATCGTAGTAATGAAGTCCCAAGAACGTGAAAAAGCAGAACAACCTTTGAAAATGTAAGGAATAAACATTTAAACTTTGTATAGCAGGAGTATTCTGTGGTTAAAAACTGGAGTTACGTCTGCGTCTGAATGACTTGGTGTCATAAGCCACCTTCGTAGACCTATATCTGAAAAGTGTGGTGCTGTTAGTCTCACAAATCCTATACTGCTGTGTAACTGCCAAATACTGCCACAAAGATGCAACAAATATCCTCTTAATCCTGCCATTGTTCAAAGAATATTTTCATTTCATTACCAGAGAGCATCTTCTTGTATGATTTCTATGGCAATTGTGTTTTGGCATGCCTTTTAATAGGAACAATTCTTAATTGCATTCAGGTTGCATGAAGTGCGGATCCAGCCTTCCTTGACCAAAGATGGTGTTTTTTCTGCTTTGAAGATGGCTGAACTGGAATTTCCACAGTTTGAAACTCTTCATCTAGGATATGTTGATGAGTTTTTACTACAGTGTATGATGTTTTTTATATACATAAATTATTTGACAAATATAAGGATTAAATAACTTGTTGTGTTTTCAGTCATATTCTGAGAGTGATTAAAAAGAATATCAATGTACCCATATTGAGGCTGCTGATCTCATACAGCCAAATATGTTTTTCTTCACTTCCTGAAACTTACTGAAATTGGGAAAGTCTCACCTTTATTGAACTGAAGTAATAATTTCAACCATTTTGCCAAACTGGACTGAAATAGGGAGTTAGAAAGTCATACTATAAAAGCAAGTTTCTGAAATTTACTGCTGTGTTTGCTACTATCTTTTTCTTAGGTAAAATGACAAATGGAGACTTGGTGAAGTATGGCTTGGCCGATGTGGTTGAAAATCCAGGAATTATTACAGATATTGGTATGAAAGCTGTAAATGAAGTTTTTTCTTGCATCAAGTATCTCGTCATTTACAACTGCCCACATCTACATAATCCAAATAATTGGATCACAGGTATTGCACACCTTTGAAATTTTAGAGATATTGCAAGAATAGCTGTGATATTAAAAGGGAATTTTTCTGCTCATAGGACTGCGTGTTCTATCTGTTAGGTGCTTGCTTTAAAACCATAGGGATACTGGTAACAGTCAGAATTGGAGATACAGAAGATGCCTTCTCTCAAATCTGGAAAGGGTATAATGAAAAACAAGTGAGATAGGAATCCTTCAGGAAATGCATCTTTTCTCTTCCGCAGATCATTCAAGGTGGACCCGACTGGTTGATCTCACCCTGGTGCGATGCCATGCAATAAAACTAGATTCTTTTAGTCAGTTCATTGAGTTATTGCCAAGCTTAGAATTTATTTCTCTGGACCAGATGTTCCGTGAACCTCCTAAGGTGAGTCTTTCAGGGAATGGTTTTGCTTTCTATTGTTGTCAGCTGATTGGAAATATGGTGAGCTCCAGCTGTTATGCATTCTTTTAAAAGTTGTAATTAATAATAGCTTGGTAAATAAATTACTTTGGTTTGCAGTTGCTATATCATGATGTGTTAGGGAGCATGATGCTGCTTCTGCAGATGGGACCAGTTACAAGGTATGATTTTGTATGAATGTATGACCAGGAAATAAGACCCATTGATTCTGTGTTTCTCTTGAGATCTTTTCTGCAACTTCAATTCGTTACTGCTTTTTATATGATTTTTTTTCGCTCTTAGAGTTCTGCTTACAATGCCAAGGGGTTTTTATGATTTTGTAGTGGGTGAAATGGGGGTACTGTTTCCCTGTTGGAGTACTTTCAAACTTAGGATTTTTATTTTTTCATGTTGTCCCCTCTCCCACGCTGTAACACAAATCTTTGTAACTGCTGTTGTAACGTAATGGAAACTGCCTATGTAAAAACCTGCTTTCTTTGATCATTAATTCTGTCTTGAGGCTACTGTGTTCTGGGAAGACTATATGATCTGCTATTTGTACTGAGGTAATATGATCTCATAGCAAATGAGGTAGTATTTAATAAAGTAAGATTATATGCTTTGTGGAGTTCCCTTTCATTAGGAGTTTAGCAGGAGTGTAGGTTTTCTGGGTTGCCAAACTTACGGTGGACCTCTGCAATTTGTAGCATAAGGAAGTATTGGGGACAATTTCCCTGTTCTTCATGTGTGTATTGTTTTGCTATCCTGGATACTACCGAATGCTTTTTCTGCTGGTATTAGGATATGTTCTCGAGAGAACGTGTCTGTGTTTTGAAGTCTTAATAGTTGCACTTTGTTTTCAGGGTTGTGCTCGTGTGGGCCTAAGTGCAGGCACAGGAATTGGTGTCTCATCTGCCCTAGTCAGCAATCAGAACTCTAACAACGACAATGACAACAACAATAACCACCAGAATAACAATAATCCAAACATCCACCACAACAATCACCAACACCCAAATGACCAGAATGAGGAGAATGAGCTGCGGCAAGATGGTCAAGCTGAAGAGCAGCAGATTGCAGCTGAGGGTAATCTCTGATCTTTGAGAACTTTTGTAGGGAGTGATTTTGTTTGCATTGCCACTTACGTGGGGTCCTAGAGAAGATATGAATATACATTAAAAGCTTGTTCCTTTTTCAGTTCCTTGTCTGAAACTTTAATCTTTTTGAGGGCTGTCTGCACATCTGGTACCTGTGTGATAAAAGCTATCCTTGTATTGTGTCTAATAGCTGTTACAGGCACATTACAATTCAATGGTATATGTCAGTATGGATGTTAGGAATGTAGAGTTTCAGTGTGATGCTCATCTGTGGAAGTATGAAGTGTTTTCTAGGCTTCTCTCAGAAGTAAACCCCAAAAGTTAGGCTGGGGCCTCGGCTAAGAGAGATGCAGAAAAAATCTGTGAGAGACTTTGTGGAACTATGAGGTTGTACACCCTAGACTTTTGCAACTGAAGGATTCAAGGCAACTATTACCTATTTCTTGAGGATTTTCTGATTCTCTGTGGGTGCCGGTTGAATTCCTTGTATGCTTGTGGGCTCTGTTCGTTCTGTTTCCTCCTCTTGACCGCCTCTTAATCTTTTCAGCACTGAATGAGATGGAGGAGGTGGCACAGGAAGAAGGAATGGCTGCTGGGCAGGG
Organism: Rhinoptilus africanus; assembly: GCA_013400135.1. NCBI lineage: Eukaryota > Metazoa > Chordata > Aves > Charadriiformes > Glareolidae > Rhinoptilus > Rhinoptilus africanus. Next base: position 305,584 of record VXBO01012097.1, on the reverse strand, counting down.
CCAGAATGAGCTTCCAGCTCACAGCCAGGCTGTTGTTCCTATGGAGGTTGATGAAGAGCAAGCAGGTAACTCTGTTTTTGGAAAGAAATTACCTTTTGATATCCCCTTCCTCAGGGGTTAAATTTTTCAGTGTAAATCTGATTTTGGATGGTTTTCTTCAGCTGGGTTGTCTGGTGTATTTGGAATACTGATGCTAGCACAGCTTACTACTGTGAAGAAATTTATTCTGTTTCAAAGTCTGGTTTACAGTCCACAATTTTCTTTGCATATGGAGTAAAATATCTTGATCTTAAGTCCTTATTTTTGTGCCCAGTGTAATAAAAGACTCAGAAAGTCTGAATGAGCTTCTCATGTTCTGATGTTGGTGTTAATGGCCTTACTTCTTTCACTGCAGGATGTGGATTCTTTTTTGCCTTTTTTTTTTTCCAAGACAGAACAGCTTGTTTCAGTGTTAATTTAGTTCATATTAGTGACATCATTAGTTAAACACATTAGTAGCATAAGGTAGTCTTGTTTTTTTTTTTTAATAGACACTATTTGCTGGTTAACGTAATTTTCTACTAAACATGCCAACAATGTGAAGTAGCATACATGTATGCTGGATCTGTTAACTTTTTCAAGATAACTCCTGAAAATGTTATTTAACTTCATGTTCATTTCTTGTTTTATTGACAAGCAGATAAGTCATTGTGATTGGCTAATGCCTTCAGTTAGTAGCCAAGAGAGGTAACTAACAAAACACTGGTGGGATTTAGAAGGATAACTGCAGATATTGCGACCGACATTTCTGGTGAAGGTTTCAGGGACTGATTATAATACATTGCTGTGCAGTTACTCATACTGTTGTGGAAGAACATTTAAGCTGTTCTGAGGCAGAGAAACATTACAGGAAAACCTGTGTTTTGTCTTACCTTTGTGACACTCTTCCCCTTCCAAACTAGAATGCTTTAACGCTGAAGTGCATTGTTTTGCTCCTCTCGTATTTGTTTTTTAGTGAGGGAGCTGCAGAATGGGTGGCTAAACTGAGCCAAATTCATCTCTTGACACTTTTTCAAACAGTTCTAAAAGTTCTGCAGCCCTTTGATCCATGTTTGGCTTATTTTTACATGATTTGTTGGCATTCTTCTACTGTTCTCAGGACCAAGTGGCATTCAGCCTGTTGTGAAAGCAGCACCTATTACTGTCCATGATTCAGACAGTGAGGATGAGGAAGAAAACATGGGAACTTCAAGAGCCTGCATCTCTAACAGCATTGCACAGAATTACTCAGATGGAGAAGAGAAAAGCAGAGATCCAGTGGAAATTAGAGAACCTTCAGGTGTGTAACAGATGGGTTCCTGGGCACTGTTAAGCAAAATTTATTCTTAAGCTTTAATCTTTCAGTCTTGATCAGTTTTATTTCTAGCTTTGTAACAGGCATGCTTGTTTGTTTGCCCCCTACTCTTTTCTTCCTTTTATAAATGTAGAATGGAGGTGTAAGGACACATCTGTCAGCTCCTGTCATGTAGTTGCTGTACAGAAACACAGATATAGTGGTGCTGCACTGCTTTGCATGCAGAAACCTGCAGGTCATCTTAGATTTCCAAGTGCACAGAATTTATCATGTCTATGAAGCCAAATTTGCAACTGTGTTGTCTGTATGATTAATCTGTCAAAACATTGCTGCTGAAGCAAAATGTGACTGTTGGGGCTAATGCATATGAGTTGTACCATCTTTTGGTTCATGGAGGCCCTGTGGGAGTGTCCTGAAGGGGACGCTTTTAAGATCAACTTTACTTTGATGGGAGCTTTGGAGGTTAGTCAGAATTCTTAGGGTGATGTTCCATACTGTTCACTCTGAACAACACTCCCTATTATAGCATGTGTATATGTATACATATAGTAGTAGTATATATATTATTATGACTCATTCGGAGTCAGAGGTCTAGAATTTCACAGAAGTGTGGCAAATACAGAGAGACATAGAAAGGAACATTCCTTGTCTTTTGAGTTTGCTCAAAAGATGCTACATGTCTGTGGCACCAAGTCTGAGCCCTGGGTCTGGTGCCATATGGCCTTTCCATCGACAGAGATGACATGCTGTTTCCTGTAGTTTGTATTCTAAGTGGAATAGTTTCATATGTATATAAGACAGGAGGAAGTTGAAGAGATGAAGTACATACGGTATTAAGCCTTCGTGAATATTTAGCTAAGCAGTTAACATAAAAATCCTGCATTGTGAAGGTCTAGTACTGATCTAATTTCTGCAAAGCCTAGGACATACCAAAGCTGTAGCGGATTGAGTATCTTCCTGCTGTAAGTAGAGTATTCCCTACATGTTATTTTAGTACATTTCAACAAGACTGGTAGTTTCAACTCAGAAATCTGTAGAGCGCTTTGCTTAGAGTGCAGATGTCAGTTCTGGTTTGAGGGTTGAAATAACTTGTGTCTGGAGACAATTTGCATAAACCTTTATAGTGCCTGTTGTGTTTTTGGGGCTCAGTTTACTGTAATTAGCTGAGAGGATTAAGACAGTAGACATTAAGTTCCAGTTGTGATTTGTACGCTATTTGCTATGGTTTTTTATTCATCTGTTAAACTGAGACTACCCTTACCTATTGACACCACTTTCCATACCCAGGAGGGGGAGCTAAGGATCGCTACTGAAGGCATAAAGTTTAGTCCTATCTATGTTACTATTTTAATTCCTCAGATTTATGCCTCATATTTAAGAAAACACAAGCCTATTATCACTGTGTTTTTCTTATTTTTGTGCTTTGGCCTTTTTAACCAGTTAGCTGTTTTGTGAAAATATTAGCCTCTCTGGCAAATATGTATCTCATTTACTGACAAACACCCCAGCACATAACTACAAAAATAGCTGCAAGACATTATGGAGATTCAGCAACTGCTAGGAATGTTATTGATTCCCATAAAATGATTCTGACAAGTTTTGTCATTGGCCTCTGGGTTGCCTTCTGGTTTAAGTAGTCTCAAATAGAGTAACACTCAGCATTTATTTAAACTGTGTCTCATTGATGTCTCATTTTTCTCTCTCACTTAACTCATACAGTGAGCGGTAAAGGCAAGACACCACTGCGGAAGAGATGTAGTGCCAGCCAAGTGGGCCAGACAAAGCAGTTCCATACCGAGGAAAGCAGCTGTGAGAAAGGTTGTCAAGTAACAAGTGAGCAGATTAAAGCGGACATGAAAGCAGCAAGTGACATGCCTGAAAGGAACAAGAGCAAAGATTCTTACCCAGGTTGCAGTAATGCTACAGGATCAACGGGAACATCCAGCTCCTGCAGTGCTGTTTCTCCTAGCCCTGACTGTGCACAGACAGCTAATAGCCACTCTGCTGGCACCAGTCCAGCACTTGGAGATGAATCCAAGCAATGTGTCTGCTCGCCTTGTAAAAGTGAAGGTTCCAGCGAGAGAGAGACTGAGGAGAGCTCTGTTTGTTCCAGGTGTTCCTGCTACAAGCCACAGGACGCACAACAGAGGACTAGTGGGTGTTGTGATGGGGAATGCCCATCCACGAGTGGAACTTGCAGGAATGGACCAAATAGCGCTGGGTCAGATTTTGCACTTAGAACTCTGCCAAACTGTGGGCCTCCAGGAGAGACAAGTGATGAGAGGACTAGTGGGAGTGCCCGTGGGCCTGCCAGTGAGGAGGAGAGCAAGGGGTCACAGCGAAGGAGCTGTGAGATGGTGTATAAAGAGGAGTATCCTCGTCGACCACTAACAAGAGCTAGAAGCAAGCTGTCCCATGTCCCTCTGGTATCGGAGTCAGGTATGACCTATATGCATATGTTAATTTCTGATTAAACTACTGTGCTGGCATGAGACAGTATTGAGCAACTCCAACACCCACAGATAATACTGAAGTTAAACATGAAGTTTATTGGTTAATAATTTAAAACTAAGTGGTTTATCAAAGGTCAGAATATTGACGGAACAGAAATGGCTGACTTCACTGCCATAGCTAGGTAAAAGAACAGATCTCTCTGAAAGAGTGCCAGTGACTTTTTCTCCAAGTATTTCTATGTGTGTTATCCGTACATACTAAACAGTGTTTGATTTACTCATTTGAAAACCAAATGCAACTTCTTTTGACAGCTTCTCTCTTCCTGTGAAGGCTGTTATTCATTGAAACGTAAGACTGTCTCCCCCATTAAAATTCTCCCTTTAAAAGGAAGAAGACAGCAGGTACGCTCAGATCTTAGCAAGAAGGCAAAAGTTAATAACTGATACTTTATCAACCAATAACGAAAGCCGTAATTATAATTGAGCCAAACTTGTGCACCTACATACTGGATTCTACTTCCAAGTTTATAAGGCGTGGTGATCAAACTTGTTGAAAATTGTCTTTTTATTAAATAGGTTCATGTTTCACATCATGTAAAACAAAGAAAACAAGAAAATAAAAACAAAAACCTGAAGGGCTGGAATGGAGGCAGAAATGTTGGGAGAAAAGAATAGATGCAAGAGGGGAACTTGCTGTTTCTTCCAAATATACTTGCTTTCCAAAATAATCATCTTAGTTTGGCATAGCACACTTTATAATTACCTCATATATCCAGGATTCTTTGATGAGAATATCTGGCAAGTAAAATGAAACTGAAAAATGAAACATGCTAGTTACAGAACTGTATGCGTTGGAGGTAGAAAAGATTGATAGCAAATTCGTATCTCTGTTAACGTGGGATGATTCAAACACAGTATGTCTTAGTGTCTGTCTTTCCAGTTTATCTTAATGTTCCCAAGTGTTAATGAAACCTAAATCACATAGGATATTGTTCTGTAGATAGATGCATCTCTAGTTGAAGACATGATCTTGCTATTAAATTTAAAATGTCTGTTTTCTACCTTGCTCCATTATGACCAAAACATGAAGTGAAGTCAGTCAGATCTAAGCATTAAATTAGGGTATCTTTCTGAAAGTATCTCTGTTTTCATGTTTCAGTTGTTAGTCAGGAAAAAGATCTATTCTGCTTATGGAGAAAAATGTCTCAGTATTTCCTGTATTTAGCCTACACAAGTCAGAACTGTTTTCCCAGCTCCATAGAGTTAAGCGCATGAAGACATACACATATTTTCTTCTTTGAAGCAGCAGATACTACTTGATGCTTGAGGCAGAATATGAGACTTGATGTGTCATTTTCATGTTTTAAATCTTTTTAATACATAGGACAATGAGACTTCTGCCTGGCTGTTACATTGGTTTTCTTCACTAGGATAGGATATACAACTCATTAGAATATAACCTGAAAGTGCTTTGTTACAGAGTTGGGAATGTTTTTCTATAAATAGTCTAAAAATATGCCTTGAATATGACTGCTTTCTATTATTCTAGCATAAATGATATTGTGGTTTTTGGCTTCTGTAACAAACCTGTGTTTGATAGGAGAAGTATTTTTTTTCTCTTAAATGATTTACCCTTACTAAACAGTGGAACAAGTAAAATATTAAAGGCAGTGAAAATGTAAAAGAATTACCATCACAGCTGGCTAAAGGATCACTCAAGTGTGTAATTTTGATTTTTTCTTTAGTAAAAATGTAAGCCACACTTTTTCTTGTAATAAATGGGGAGTTTAAAACTCATTTTGGTTTGGATTTGTGGTGAAGCAAGCTTTTCACATTTTAAAATGCATGCTATGTTAAACCTTCTGTAAAGGTTTCTTGGCCTTGGGCTGCAACGCAAAATTGGATTTTTTTCCCTCTAATGTAGCTAGGAAGTATTTCAGTTTCTGTAGATCCTCTAGGAACTGTCAAAAAAATTCCCTGGGGATGATGGTTCATGGGTGCACAAGTTGAGTACTTGAGTACATCTTTCAGCTTGTGTACCCTTAAAGCAGTAGGCTGAATTCTGAAGCTCATAGGCCCGCTGAATGTCACATTAGTTAATAGTTTACATGTATTGGTGGAATTTGGTGATGTTAAGTAGGAAGAGATATTTTTTTTTAATGTTAATGGTGATATAGTGTGGAGTAGTTCATATATAATCTCTAACATTTTGCACTTCTATCTTGATTGTGAATCTTTGTGAACGTGCCAAATGTTATAACAAAAAAGTCAAACCTTAATTTTAGTAAAATAATTTCTTGTTTTGATCTGTTAATCACAGAAAATTCATTCTAGGGCATTTTTTTTTCCTCTTACTGTAGGAGGTAAGGGTGGTCATCTATCATTATTTCTTCTCAAAGCCTCATCTTTTAAGTCAAGCGGGAATTTGATGTCACTGGTGCATAAAGTGGAGTAAGCAGCAGCTTGGGAACATCAAAGTATTTTATATCCGGGCATCCCTTGCAATATTAGGAAAACCTTAGTGACAGTTATAAAGAGCAGACTTTCAAGTAGCTTGAGATTATTTCTACTATTTAAAACATTAAAGCTATTTTGGTTCTTGTATTTATCAAGAATGTTCTCTTTGCTGCAGAGAACTAAGCGTAACCTAACAGTTCATCTTCTATTCCTTTCCTTGCTCTGCATCTTTCTGTGATGTTGACTTGTAGGTTCAGCATTCCTGTGTTTTCATTGCTAAACAGCCCACCCTGCTGCCCCTAGTTATTTAGTATGAATGATTCTGAGCAACAAACCTGAAAGTAGTTTTTGTGCAAGGAAAAGCGATATTGTTGTTTTCAAGCCAGGCAGGTATTTTGATCTGCTTATGTAAGAAATGTATGTTCTTACTGGATGTTTTCAGCTAGGGAATGCCTCTATTGTTATCATGAAATGTAAACAGAGGAAAGATTTTTCTGGTTTTCTGTTTCCAGAGGTCGCCAAGCCAAAGCCACGGCAAACCACAAAACGGAAAAGGACAGCTGACAAGTCCACAAGTACAAGTGACCCAGTTATTGAAGATGATCATGTTCAAGTAAGGTCTTTTTATTCACTTCCTACAGGTTTAGCATTTGGGGATGCTCATGAATAATGATGTAATTACACAAGCTTGTCTTACATGTAGAGCCAGATGAGTTATAACTGATGTTGCTGCTCTCTTTGATCTTAACTATATAGAGGAAATTTCTCTCTTACGTGCAGTGATGCTCTTGACTGGCCTGAGAAGACCAAACTATAAGCTGAAGCTAAACTTGAAGTTTGTCAGATGCTCATGGCTATAGTGCTGCATGAAGTCCTGCCCTCCCACAGCATCCTTCTGGATGTGTGTCTTGGGTTGAGCAACACAGAACTTCTAATGCTTGTGAAAAATGCACTTTTAGAAGACTCTAGTGTATGAATTAGTGAAAATATTTGCTTTATAGCCAGCTAGGCTATGTGGGATTCAAGGTCTTGGTGTTTTCAAGCCTTGGCAGGTGCAGGGATGAGGAGGAGCAAGACCCGGTCACTTGATCCAGGCTGGCCAACAGGATTATTTCATACCATGAACGTCACATGCAATATGAATTAGAAAGTTTGCTGCATAGTTTCACTCTCCCTTGATGGTGTTGGTCCTGAGAACTTCTTGCCCGGTGCTGGACCCCTGCCCCTTTCTCTTCCTCCCGAAGCCGTTGTGCTCACAGTGTCCAGCATTTGCTGTCCCCTGCCAGGAGTGCACAGCTTCCTACTCTTATAATTGGCTGAGTATAATCCTCGTGTATTTTATATTAGTATCAGGATCAATACTGGTTCTTTAATATTATTGTTAATTATTTAGTCTTATCCTATTAAATCTACTTCTATTTCAACCCTCGTGTTTCCTTGTTTTCCCAGGTGGGGAGGGGTTATCGGGTGATGGAATAATTGTCTAAACAACAGTAAATTGTTATGGGTTTTCTCAAACCATGACAACGTGCAGGGAAAAAAATTATTATCTGACATTTATTTTTGAAATGACAGCATAGGCTACTGCTGGTAAAAGAAACATGGAATATGTAATTACCTGTGGACATAGCAACTCAGGTGTCACTTTGCAGGCTGGAGGTTCTCGTAGTATATTAGTAACATGAGTTAATTCTTCTGCAGTGAAGATCAGTCAAGGAAGGAGGAATTCCAAGGTCTGGCTTACAGTATTGAGGCTGTTTACTCAAGGCTGATATTCTAGCTGAGCATGAGATTGCTTCAGAGGGTGACTCTGAACAGCTAACTTTAGCTTCGTCTCTGAGTTCTGCTGTAGAAGAACCCCCTGTGTTTATTTTCCCCTCTCTGTACAGTGAAGAGCTTAGCCGCACTGATTCAAGGTAGCTTCTGTGAATGTGTCCCATAATATTTTTCTGATTACTAGGATGCATTACAGGTTTTGTAATTAGCATAAAAGATACTTTTGGGTGTGTGATTTTTCTTCTTTAAATATGGCATTTTGAAAGAACAATATTGTGAGTTTTTAATTTTTTTTAACTATCTGTGATTACAAGACACAGCTTAAATTGCTGGAACTGAAACAATCCATTTCATAATGCTTCTTTTTTCTCTTTACATGTGTTTACTTTGTTTTAATGGAACTCTGTTTGGTTATCTTTGTATAAGAATGGTCAGCTTCATCCTTTGGCTGCTAAATTTTGCTACAGTTTTTAATGTAAAACTTTGAAAGATTCAGATAAAACCCCCAAAAGATCCTTTCTTATTACACTCTTCCTGTGCTCATGCTTTTGGAAATGATTCTGCTTGACCTTGGTGCGTGCTTTATTTTTTTGTTAAACTGATAGTGGACATAGAGGTTTAAATAAGTTATGTATATAATGTTAACTGTTCATGCATTGGTAAATTATATTGGTATGGGAAGTTCATGATTCTCTGCAGCACCTTTTTTCTGTATTTAAACAAGTGGTACTGTCCAGAATTGCCATTTTTGTCATTGTGGTTGAAAAATAGAGATTGAATAGTAGAGGATTTGAAGTTTCTGACAGATATTACTTTGGCTTTCTGATAGAAATTGTGCTTTCTGATATGACTCCTCTTTTAATTGTGTGAAGTAGTTCTTTTGCGTTTTGTGATGTTGCTGATTAGCAGGAAGCCTCTTTTTTTCTTACTGTGATCAGTAGCCTAGTCTTCTCAAATACCTGCTGCGAACAGAAGCTGTATTATATTGATTATTATCCAATTAATATCCTGTATCTGGCAGTATCTTTTAAAATTAAGTTTCGGTTTTTGGGTTTTTTTTTCACTGTCGTTATTTCTTTTTTATTAAATTCTCACCAGGTACTGACTTTGAAATCCAAAAACCTTGTTGGAATCACCTTGACCAATTGTGGAATAACAGATTTGGTACTGAAAGACTGCCCCAAAATGATGTTCATACATGGTATGTAGTTAAAGTCATGTGTACCTCCTCCATCTGTCATTATTAGAAATTTTTGGAAGAATTAAAGTCGGTCTACTACTTATTTTGTATTCGTCAGCTGCTTTGCTACAAGCCAAGACTGATGCTTAGAACACCAAATATTACTGCTTCTAAATTTGAATGCCTCTTTCCTTACAAGTTGTAACAGGTTTAATAAAGATTAATATCTGAAAAAAAGCAGATGAAATTATGTGACAATTAGGAAGATAAGATGTTTATTGAAGAGGCATAATAAAATAATTGGAAGTTGATGAAATGAGTTTCAGAGTACCTTGGTTTTTCTCTCATTTCTTCCTCCTTGCATAGATTTTTTTTATCTGAGATCATCATACTGTCGTCCTTTGAAATGATAAAAATCTGTTTTAAATAATGGCACTTAACCCACATTGGATTCAGGGAGTGTGACTAGTCCTGTATTGAAGCATTGGGTCATTTATTGTTCTGTGCAACATCTACACTAAATACCTGATTTCAGAAGAAAAAGTGTTATCTCTGTGTAGCAGAGAATGAAGAAATTACTTCTTTCTTTATTCCAGAAAACTTCTCAGAACATAAATTAATTTTTAACTAAATTTTGATTACATGAGCAGGGTTACTAGAAAGAAAATAGCTTTATTTTACATTGTGTGGCTTCACAATACTCTATATTTGATCTGATTTTGAAGTCAGTGGTTTTCCATTGTGGCAGCGCACAGGCCATTTCAGGGGCCTTTGTGAAAGGAAACAGAGGGAGAAAAAGGTTATTGTTAGATTAAATTTGACATGGCCTTTTAAAAGGACTCTTCTTACAAGTTCACAAATTAAAAGTTTAATCATAATGTGGAAGAAATGAACAACTAGTCTATTTCTTCAATACGCTTAAGTCACCAGCTATCCAAACTACTTCAGTAATTGTCTGTTACTTACATTACTTGCTCGCCTTCTTTTGAAACAGTCAGCTTTGAAAATCTCTGACAGGACTCTCCTCAGCTCTTTTCAGTATTATATTTCTTTTCTTTTAATAATTTTGTTTGCTGATTTATAGCTACGAGGTGCCGTGTATTGAAACACTTAAGAGTAGAAAATGCACCAGTTGTCAATCGGTTTGACTATGCCCAGTGCAAGAAGTTAAACATGGATCAGATTTTGGATCAGATTCTCAGGATGCCACCGGAAAGAAACCGGATCATTTATCTTCGTCCAATGCAGCAAGTATGCAACCAACTTTCATTTAATCATGAACACATCTGAAGTTCTGCCTGTGTTCTTTCACCACTCTTGACTTCATGTGTCTTTCAATTAATGCAAGAAATGTAAATGTTACAATAACACAACTCTGAGAAACTTGTTTATTAAAACTTATCCCATCAAAGCTTTTATTGCAGGTTCTGGAACTTGGATAATACTGAATTATAGGACTTAATGTTACCATCTCCAATATTCATTGCATCAGAAGGTACTACAAAAAATCATGATGCACTGAATTCATTCCGGACTGAGTAACTAAAAGTAGCTGTAAGAACCTAGATGCTACTAGGTCTGCTTGAACTTCTGTGTAAGCAGAAGCATGATATAGGCATAGGTATCTGAAATCTTTAACCCACGTCCTATTAGATGTAGTAACAGCAGTTAGTGTTTTGAATATTACTTCGCTGAAAGCTGCATCCTCTTTTGATGCTAAAGTGTTGCAAGATAGTTGTGGTACTGGGAACCACCCTTTCCTCCCCCAGGCTGGGAGTAGGAGATGGAAGCACTGACATCTAGTGACTTGTTGAGGTCGTTTGACAAGTAAATAAGAGCTTAATTTAAGATCCAGAATGGTTTTTTGACTCTATCAGTCTAACTAGAGCATTCTGTGTTACACTGTGATGCTGCTTCTCTCGTGCAAAGTAATGCTTTTTCTGGCTCAGTTTGCCTGACCAACGAGGAATTGCTGATTTGATATAAAAGCCAGCTTTTCTTTGAAAGCAGATCTTTCGCTTTAGCTCATAGACTATAAAGAATAAAAAAAATTCTACAAAAACCAACCCCTCCCCCCAAGCCAGAGACAAATTCTGAGAAAGTGAATGTTGTTTAGACCAGTATGTAATTTTGTGAAAATTTATTTACATGTAGCAGTTGTGAAACACATCAGAAAATAGACATTTCCCATCAAATTCCACTATTCAAGAAGATTCATTGGGAAAGCTGCACTAAGAAAGTTTTGCTGTACTTAATCTACTTATGTATGCTGTTAAAATTTCTTTTCACTGGACATGTTCCCTCAGAATTTGGGGAATTTGGTAGATGTCTGCTCTTGACTGTAAAATCACATCTCTCTATTTCTCTTGTTTACAAATCTTTGTTTGCTGCCTTTAACAGGTTGACACGTTGACTCTCGAGCAAAAGATATTTAGTGGCCCTTATCCATACCACATTTGCATAATTCATGAATTCAGTAACCCGCCTAATGTCCGCAATAAGGTGCGCGTTCGGAGCTGGATGGATACAATAGCAAATATCAACCAGTGAGTACTTGCCTTTCAGTAGCTTTGCAGAAAAGGTATTCAATCCTTATTCAGCAGCTATGGCTTCAGTCAAGCTGTAGACTTGATGCATTCTGTTAGCCAAATTAAAAAAAAAAAAATTGTTGACTAGCAAAGGTTGAATTTTAGATTGTGTGATGTAGAATTTCAATGTCAAGATGTATCTCATACAAAACGTAGATTAAATAAACCTAACCATATGAAAAATACTGTAGAATTCTCCAGTTCTGTTCCATCCAGGAGTAATGCAATTGAGCATTGAAGTAGGCAGGATGGCTGAGGAAAACCTCGAACCTGAAAAAAAGTTTATTTTATTAGAAAAGAGAGAGACTGATTTGCTCCAAGAAATAATGTTAGTTTCTGGGGACGATGATGTACAATCAATATCAGCTCCTTACTGAGGAGCATAAATTCCCAGAAGCAGGGAACTGTATAGAGTTGCTCTCATCCAACTGTTTTCAACCAGTGTTTTTGTTGTCCTAGTTGTTTACTAAAATGATGAAGAGAACAAATTTACTTTAGAGGCACCAAATTAAAGTAGCTATGCTCAAATGCGAAGGGACTGCATACTGAGTTTTTGTGTGAGGGACTTAAAGGAGTGTGCATGTGGATTCAGGCTCGTTAAAGGAAAGGTTGTGTAAAAGGATTTCCCATTTGGTTTTTCTCCTTCCAATCTTCACAGTTCCTATCACTACTGGCTGTAATCTCTTCCTCTTCTTTCTAGAGAGCTTATTAAATATGAGTTCTTCCCTGAAGCTACACGAACTGATGAAGACCTGAAGAAATACACTAAGTACCCTTGGGGCCGAGATATTTACACTCTAGAAGGTGAGTTATAGAGAGCTGAAAGCTGACAATCAGTCTCTTGTTAAGATAAGTAACTTTCCATCAAGTTACAAGAGATATGAATAATAACTTTTGTGAAGGAAGTGGAAGGACTTTTGCCACGCAGAGTGGGGGAATTCAAGTGAGGAGGGGCTTTTTCTGCAGTAGAGTGACCAGTCGATGTCAGAGCAGTGTAGTTTACTTGATGAAGAGTGCAGATGCTGCAGGAGTGATGTCGTTATATCCTCATCCTGTTCTGTCTTCTAGGAATTGTGGATGGTGCCCCTTACTCCATGATTACTGACTTCCCATGGTTGAGATCTTTGAGAACAGCAGAGCCAAACAGTTATGCAAGATATGACTTTGAGGATGATGAGAGAAGTGAGTAATCTTTTTTGATGTGTTCAAAGAACTTGAACTTGTTGCTTGGTCCCAAGCTGACAATGTGTTCCTTTACTTTTCAGTTTTCTAATTATGCTATTTTTGGTATACTAGAAATAACTACTGGTAGCAGTGTTGGGAGCTGGATGAGGAGGGGGTCCAACAGAGGAGAGGGCCAAACAAGAGTTTATTGACCAGCTGGAGACCATAATGCTGAAAAAATCAGCACCACTTTGGTGCTTACCCTAAAAATGTGATGGGTTTGTCATAGCCAGAAGAATGAGTACGTCTGAAACACAAATAACTAATGTTGTGATGAGTATTGCCAGCAATTCATGTTCTGTGGAGCTTACTGGCCTTACTGCTGAAAGCTCAGCTAGAGACTACTGCCTCTGGCTGTGCTTTATGAAAGGTTGTGAAGGTAGCCTGAGAGATGTGAGACTTGCAGAAAATTGTGAGAAAAGAGGAAAGAACTGAACTTGAAAACTCTGCAACAGAGATGATGTGGGTTAGAGTTTAGGATAGATATGCCTCTTTCTACTTAAGACCTTGTATTCTAAAATATTACAGGGACAGTTCCTAGGGCTCAATCAAGAACCTTGCTTGGTAACAGGGAAAAATATGTTCTTCCACTACTAATTGGGAAAATCTGGGAATCTCCTTCATTAGAGGTATTTTTAATTGATGGTGTTTTGGTTATTCTTATCTATCTCCATCTTTTTTGGCTATACCTTTCTCTGATTTTTATGTGATTTTTATTTGAAATTGAATCATAGACTTAATGCCTATAGTTCAGTATGTAGTCTGAGTTATTAAAAATTGGTATGTATTTGGTTTAAAAGAGTAAGTAGATCAAAAATTATGTCAAAGTCATAAAAAAAATGAAGACTGCTGCTTTATCCTTAATTGCCCTTGTTTATAAAACATTTAAGGATCACTGAAATGGATAACTTGAAAGCACATCACTTAAGTCTCAGGAGGAAGGCTTTGTTATGTGCTGGGATTCCCTTCGCTCACAGACATATGGACTTTGCGTACATTAAATGAGTATTGGAGCTATCGAAAGGTTTAAATGTGGGGATGGCAGAGTACCTTTTCTGCTTGAATAATATTCCTTAAACGTTGTTGCTGGATGGAGGATTTTTCTCTTTGCTTTGCTTTCCAAGACTATCTAATTTAATGCAAAACACATTCACTTGTAAATTTCTTTATAGGAAAGATTTTAGTCTTTATTCTTATGTGCCTTCCACAGCTACTATTTATGCGCCCCGAAGGAAAGGACAGTTGTCTGCAGACATCTGTATGGAAACAATAGGAGAAGAGATCTCTGAGCTGCGCCAGATGAAAAAAGGTGTCTTTCAGCGTGTGGTGGCTATCTTCATCCATTATTGTGATGTCAACGGTGAACCGGTAGAGGATGATTACATTTGAGTGGATAGCCTCCCTGACCTCTCATCTCTTCCTGAATTCTGATTGGCACTGCCGCCAAGAAAGCAGGTGGATTCTTTCCAAATGCAAAGCGTTTTCTTGAAACACATACTTCGCAGTTGCTCTCACACAGTTTGGAAAAGAGTATGTAGTAAATGTATAATGGAAAGTAAAAATTGTATACTAAGATTTGTACATAGAGGAAAGAAAAGAAAAACTTCCTAATACTGAGACTTTATTTCATATGTTTATACAATTTAATTTAAATTCCATTTTAATGAAGGCCAATAATTAGGAACAGGGAAGAATATTTGAATTTTTCAGCCCATACAATTCATAGCAGTATTTTTTTTCTTATAAACAAAATCCCATTTGCGGTGTTCAAAAGAGTCATCAGAGTCTCTTTTAATCTGTGCCTTTTTCTTGAGCATTTAAGAGTCCAGTCTGAGTAAACCTGTTGAGCACAATCTTTGTGTCTTGCGTGTATTTTTCACAGGGAATTATTCTACAGCTGCTGCAAAGAAGGCTAAAAGCAGAAAAAAAAGTAGCAAAGTTGGTGATCTGGGGTTGTTTCTAGAGCTCATTAAAAACATTTTTTGGGGGAAAGAAAACCCCCCACATTTAGCACCTTGGAAACAGAAGATATGTTCTAAAATATTTTGTACTATTAGATTTCATTTAGTAGTGTATTTGACTCTGTACTATGAAAAATAAGTTGTTGGTTGTTGGTTTCACTCTCTTTAACATGAATCTGCACACACTAACTGGCTGAAGGCTGAAATTTCCCTTAAGACAGGCAGGAAAAGGGATGTGTAATTGCTTAGTTATAGCTGTGTCAGTACAGGATCCATCTGACTCCACCAGTGAGCTTTCAGGCTGATTCATGCTCACTTATGAATGCAGATTTTCCATACAGTCAGTAAATACAGCTACTCTTTGCCCCTGAATGCTTGTTTTTATTGTATATAGAAAATGCCTCTGGTTCCCAGTGTCCACAGATGCATCGTCTGTGTGTTTGTCCAGAATTTGCTGCAAGTCACTATACAGGTGTAAAAATGCACAAGTTTGTATTAAACTAGCTGGCTTGTGTGCTGCTAGTAATGTGCCCCGTGGGGGTGGGAGGCCCCTTACAGGCTAATTTGCTGTGCTGTGAAGCGGTGTCTGCACGCGTACACGGCTGTGACTGTGCAAACGCACCTTTGGATGTGCCGTATCATCAACTATGGCCGGATCTATCGGTCATGCTTTTTTAAAGTTTCAGAGTTACCAGCCTAACAAATGCTAACTTACTGTGGTAAAAGCCGTAGCGCGAATTAGTTTATACCATTATACAATTTTACACATTATTGTTAATGATTTTAATTCTTCAAACTTTGGTATGAATGTGACTAATAGGGGTTCTATGATGTTAGCCCTGTAGAATTCAAGAGGCGAAACTGTTCAGCACAGCAAAGCCAGCGTTGGTTTTCTCTGTGTCTGTCCCTCTGTGGAGATTCTTGAGGTAATGTGGAACTAGAAATACACTAGATAAGAGGAAGAGAACAGTGCCCAATGGAAGCAGCAACAGATTTGGTACGGTAGCATTTTCTCACATGTGCTCTCTCTAATTGGAGATAGAGTGCTAAATACCAAATAATGATGTGAATGCTGTTAAATTTGCTTTAATGCAGGTTCAAAGTTAACGGTTTGGGTGTAACAAATATATTTAACTATAGATAATATATTCAGTGATATTCAGACAAAACATAATTGTGACCCTTCCTAGAAGTGTTTCAAGTAATCTGAGTCATCGTTTCAGTCGTTTACCATTTGAATACAGCGCGTACAGGAAAATGTTACTGCGTTTCCGGAGTATTGCATAGATGTCCATCTGGTACCTCTAACTTTAGCCTTTTGAAGAAGTATTTATACAAATAATGTACTTATTTATATCCAGTATTTCTTTCTGTAAGCAGTTGAACCTTGCAGCAGTTTTAACCTTCTAAACATTACACCCATCTTACACACAGTGGTAATATAGTGACCAAATTCATTGTGTCCGTCTCATGAGAGCTCTGGGTGATTGAGACTGTATTGAGATTGTACTTGGGATCCTGCCAGGGAACCTGCTGTCTTCACTGAGGTTGGTATTGAAATTGAGGAAAGGAGCAAAGCAGATCAAAATTATTTTCCTGACCAACCTTCATTAGTTAAATAAATAAGTAATTGTTACTAATAGGTGAACGTGTATAGTTTGTGTCAGCAGGAGGTGCTGTACAAACAGTAATTTGCTTGCCCCTCTCCGGCTTCAGTGGTGCTCTGCTAGTGGCGGGCATACACACACGCAGTGATGTATTGGCTCCAGATGAAAAGCTGTCCCAGCTCTAAGGGCTGAAAATGTCTTGGTTTGGTTTCCACCATGATAAACAAGAAGCTGCATTTGTCATTTGGGCTTCTGATTTCTTTTTGTGTGGATCCTTGAGTTGCTGCACCAGGGGATGTGTGTTTACTATGAAGACTGCGCAGATATCCGCCCAAATTATCTGATGTGTGCAGTACCCGTGGGTGTTTTGTTTTGCAAGTTGCTTTTGATTTTGTCAACTAAAGAGGGTTAACTAGATCAAAGACTATCTGCAAGAGCAAGGGAACTGAAACCTGGTAATGAGCATGAACTTGATTCAGATACCCTTCGTTCACATCTCTCAGGTTTTTACATGACACTGAATCTTTTCCCATGGGGGTTACTTCTCCTTTGCAGGACTTGAAAGCTAACCACTGTGTATTTGAGCTCTCTTATCTCAGTGTTTAAGATCATTTGCGCGTCTAATCCAACTGGAACGCTCCGGTGGCTTTCATGCTCCTCTGTGCGCGGCTGGCGTGTGCGGCCCGGCGGGGCTTGGCTCGCTGTGGCCGGGCAGACACGTCCCCACTGCGGACCGGGCCACGGGAGGAGCCGGCAGGGGAACGGCGCATCTCCCTTCCACACCCCGCGTTACTCCAGCGGGCAAGGGTAGCGCTACGCGGTGTAAAAGCTGGCATTGTCATACTGAATTGTCTTTGCATAACTGAGCCTCAGCTTAAATTCTTATTTTTGGGAGGCAGGTTCACATGCAACGGCTACTTCGGGAGCACTTTCTATAGAAAGCAATATCTCTTGCAAACTTGATGATTTTTATTTATTTTTATGAAATTGTGGTGTAAGTTTTTTGGTCGCGTAGGGGAAACTGAGGCTTAGAATGAAGTCATTTACAATCGAGAATTGTTTTCTTGTTTAAATGGAACTTGACTTTTTTCTCTTTCAGAAACAATTTTCACTTCCTTGTGTGAGGTGCAAGTCCTTTGCATGACATGCTTCATAGCTGCTTCTTGAGCTAAGATCAACAAAGAACAGCTGATTTAAATAAATACATACCCTCCTCTCAGAGTACTAGGTAAACTAAGTAAAAATCAATCACTTCCTTTCCTTTTTTTGGTACTTAAGCAACTTGATTCCAGGAGGTCAAAAGGTACAACAGAGTGTATTTAAACGCTTAAAAGTAATTATGTTTTGTACCATGCCAAATCTCCTGAACTCCACAGAGTGTTTTAGCCATCTCTTCTAACAGAGTTTGACATAGTATCTAGAAAAGGTGATACTTTATGTCTATTTCTTTTTCTTAAGTTCCACATACATCTCCAAAAGATCCTATAGGCTATTTGGAAAACTGTCACCACATTTATAGACATGGATGTAGAGATACTAGGCTTGAGAAATTCTGGTTTGCAGCTTCCAGGTTGTAAAGGGAGAGGATCTTTTGTGTCTGAGCTTCCTCCTGTCTCTCCAATTTGTTTCCTTTTGGGGCAGTCAGTTATTCAATTGCCATGTCGAGCCCTGGAGGGCAAGAAGGGATTTCCATTGGTCTGCCGAGTTGTTAAACTTCCCTCAGGAAGCAGCCCAGATGCCTTCTGTCTGTATGTGACAGGCTTCCCCCTTCACACTGAAGTCCAGCCTGACACCTCTCTTTTGGTCTCTGGCAGGAGGAGCAGGCTGCTATCACTGCAAATAAGATGGCTGAGTGATCCTGCTCTGTTCATCTCTCTACAACAAAGAAAACTCCAGCTGGGGCTTTCAGTTTGACTGTGCTCATATGTGGCAGCTTTGGAATGAACTATGAAATCCATTTACAGCCCACTTAACAAACAGTGATATTTGCATCTGGATATCAAAGCAAGCAGTTTGCTGGAGTTCAAAGGCAGCTTTGCAAATGTTAAATCTGGTAGGTAAGGAAAAATGACAAAGGAAACTCTGATATGAGTGCAGAATTTCTGTCCCCTGCTTCCTTCACGTGCTTTGTATGCGTGTGGCTTCAGGGAAAGAATGAAATAGGAAGGATTCTCTTCCCTAGCTTAGCTCTGACTTAACAGTCCTTGCTCAACAATACACTTCCTGGGTGGGTTGTACCTTTGTTAGATTTATATGCCTATAGCGGAGATGCACTAGTCAGAGGGGTCTCCTCTTACAGTCAGTGAAAAGGAATAAGTGCTTCCAGGGCCTAATTCTTCTGGGCAAAGGCAGGTATTGACTCGCTCTCCTCTAACTGGAAAGGGAGTCTGAGATGACTTGTGCCGCTGCAGGCAGGCGCTTGCTTTGAGCCTCTTTTTCCCCACGCCAAGTAGGGATAACAGCCCTTCCTGAAAGAAGATGTGGTGATCGTGGCTGTGAGTTGCTCAAGTGTCTGAGAAATGTCCTCTAAGGAGTACAGAAGGTTAAACAGATAAAGCAGAAAGCATGCTTGGGATGTGGGCACTGCGGAGAGGGGAGCACAAAGCATCGTGTCTCAGAGATGGGCAGTATGCCGGTTTTTGCTTTTGTCTCCGATTTAGGAGAAAGACAAAATTAGTGTTTGGATTTTGAAAAGAAAAGGATTTTGAAGGTATGCTTTTTATTTGAGGAAAAGGTGTAAGGAGTTGATGGAGATAGGAATTTGGCCTCTACCCTCACTGTAGTGTCGAAGCTCTTCAGTGTGTTAGAAGCAGCTGCAGACTCCTGCCTCTGCTCCATGTTCAAGCAATTCAAGCTCAATCCCTTGTCAGGACGAAGACAGGGCATTTGTATGTACATGTGTGCTCTACATGTGAAAACAGGACAGCCAAAACTAGTGCCTCCTCACTTAGAGAGTTTTCATTAGCTCATTAACAGTCATTAATTGTTGAGATGAGATAAGCTTTCTCCTCTGCAGACTTGTTACAGAGGTAAACCACCTGCTTTGAGTTTGCGGGAAGAACAACTGCTTCCTATAGTATGATGTCTCCAAGGGAGTTACCTAAGCTGGGAACACACCATTTAATATGGGAGGACATGTATGAATGCACAGGTGCACTTTGTTTGTGGCAAGGGATAAGGAGACATTCCAGCGTTGGAAACTGCCCAATCTGAACTAAGCGTGCTGACCTTCGTTTAGCCGGTCCTACTGTATCACACACTTCCAAAGAAAGGTGAGGCAGGAAAATTAAACATGTTAGCAAAGCAGCACAAGAAGCGCTTAACTTCTCTAGAAGTACCACCCCAAAACCTGTCTTCATCCTAGAAGGAAACCTTTGGCTGTGAGCTTTCAGTACAATGACTCATTGTTTTGAAGTGCTTCATTTATGAAGACCCACAGCAGCTCCCAGCTTTCAGGGACAGGCCATTCTGAAGAAGACATACCTGAGAAATGGAAGTATTTCTGGTAAGGAAGGTGCTTGCAGAACAGTAATTTCCAAGAAAATAATTCAGCATTGACAGGATGGGCTGTTAAAAATTGTCCTTGCTTCCACAGGACAGATGGATCAAAAGCAGAAGCAGGGGACAGGTCAGCTTTCTCCTTCAGCAAGTATTTCCCATGATGGTCAGCAGTTTAGATGTGAGCCTTTACAAATAGAGCTGTAAAGGACATAGGAAAAGCTGTACATTGGAGCTCTGGTACAGAAGAAGGAGGTGGCAGGGATTATCTGCTGCGTGTAATTGTGCTGTGTGGATAAGCTGCCAAACCTGTGGCTGAACTGGAGGTGTGCAGACGAGGGTCTGAGGGTGATAGTCAGAGACCATGATGACAGTCCCACTTTGGCTGCTGCAGTTTGAGGAGGGGGGGGACAGGGTCATCTTTTAGGGTTTTTTAGATGAGAGCCACACTTCTGCCCTAAAAATGAGCAGCAACATTTTCACTCAGTTTTCTAAACATAAGGTCGTGTTTCTCGGTGGTTTCTGGCCAGCTCTGTAACTGAGGTGGATTTCTGCTTAAGAGTATTTCCTGATGTAGTTTAATCTCCTTATCTATCTCTCAATCTCTTCCTCCTCCAGGAGCAGATTTTACATTAAAGTTGGACTCTGGCTTTGCTGCATTCCTCTTTCCAGCTCGCTATTTGGGCAAGGAAAGGGAGCAAGCAAGTGGAGGTTATTGGTTTAAATGTGCCTCGTCTAGCAAAAGACCAAAAAATCTGGCAGTTTGAAATGGGAAGTGAGTTGTCCACAGGGAGCCAGCGCTGGCGACACAGAACTCGGTGTAGGCTCTCGGGTAGATAACTCCTCTCTTGGCTGCTCATTGCTTATGCAAGAGGAGCACAGATGTTCACAGCTTGAATTTCTGTGTGAAGATGATTATCAGTAATGATCTTGGGACTGCTGTTGAGGGCTGTAAAGGTGGTAGCAAGTGAATTGACTCCTTCAATGAGAGTAATGATCAAGTGTAGTAGTGGGGCACAGTCGTGGAAGCTGGTATGGAGCAAACGTATCTGTGTTAATCTGAAGTAACCCCTGAATTAATAGCTGTTGCTCAGTCACTGGCAGTGGTTATTGCAATAATGCTCTACACTCTCCTTTGTGTTTTCTGGTTTTTACAGCTAGAGGGATGCCCTTGAATGGGGTTGGATTTACAGATTAGTGATATGAAGATGCCCGTTGATACAGTTTGACAGCCCTTTCAGACACTCATTATGTCAAGAGCTCTCTTTGACGGTTGGGATTCAGCTGTCAGGAATATGAAAACAGATTCGTTACTCAGGCTGCTGGATAGGATTTAATTCTGATACTCTGTCTGGATCATTGCCTGACTAAACACACCCCGTAGCAGCTGGAGGTCCTCATTTGGAGCCTCCCTAATCTTGACCTGGAAGACAGCTTCAAGGAAGTCAAGTGTGCTACTTATTCAGCAAGGAAATAAATTTTCCTCTTGTCCCAGAGGATTGGGAAGCCCAAACCACAACAATCTCTTAGAGAGTACAGACCTTGGCACTACAGCTGTTGCGTAAGGACCGTCAGCTAGCGTTGTGTTCCCACTCTCTTGTGGTCCAGGAAACATACTTAGGGTTTCTCTGGTTTTTTTTAATGATTGATTTCAAGAACTTCAGAAGACCAATGAAAATCATTTAAAAATGACAGAACTCTGTAAATTGTCAAATAATGTAAGCTAAAATAATGTTAGGCACTTCTGCCGATCCTTTGGAATCCTTTAAATAATAAGCATATATTTGACAGGAAATCTACTAAATTTCCTAGTAGCATAGGCAATTTCAGTTCAGTTTAACAGGAAGTAGTGGAACTCAGATACTGGGTAAATTCTTCTTAAATTATATCTGGTTTTTTAATTATGTGAGAAAGTTCCTGTGGTAAGGTAAGTCTTTATAAGATTCTGAGTGAATATGTGATTATTTTGTATTCAGAAGTATTTAAGCTGTACAAAAATTGAAAGAACTAAAAGCTTTTCTACATTTTTATTGAGTTTGTATTAGTAGAAAAAACACCAGATTTATTGCCTTTTGTCATGGTAGTACTCAGA
Organism: Rhinoptilus africanus; assembly: GCA_013400135.1. Classification (NCBI taxonomy): domain Eukaryota; kingdom Metazoa; phylum Chordata; class Aves; order Charadriiformes; family Glareolidae; genus Rhinoptilus; species Rhinoptilus africanus. The sequence continues at coordinate 283,415 of VXBO01012097.1, read as the reverse complement.
GATGGTTCAGGAAATCTAATGGAGAGAAAAAGATTGGATCCTAAACCACTGAAGGATTTACAATTGACAGTTACAGAATTAAAACACTCTCTTTGGCTTTCGTGTTTACGAAGATGGGTGAGGGAAACTCTTCAGAATGACTCAGAGTCTGCCATATGTGGGCTGCCTGCTCCAAGAAACCATCATTTTACCGGTGTCATTATGTATTTTTCATCTGTGCTAGGAATTAAATGGACACGATTTGGGCCCAATTGGTTAGTTCTGTTGCACACTATTAGGTCAGGCTGATGCCGATAAATACCTTAAATGCCTTTTGATTCCTCCTCATCTTTGCTGAGCAGAGCCGTTTTTGAGTGTATTCCATTTTAAAAACCCCAGTCGTTGGTAAATGTGATCTGTAGGTTGAAGATATTTGTTAGTAATACCTAAATTGAGAGGTATTTTGAGATGTACAAAAGCATTTAACTACAACTAATACACTATTACTAGTTATTCACAGAGCTCTTGATCCCATTTAGGTGGCAGTAGGAGAAGGCAGGGTAAAAGAAAAGCCACTTTGAGGTGTGCTGAAGTCAAAGGCAAGGTATCATTTAGCCCTCTCAGCTCTGACTCGTATTCAAGTTTTCAGTGGTTACCTAACGCATTTCCAATGTACGTTCTCCCTGATGTGTCCTTTGTTATAACAGAGACTCATGGAGGACCAGAGTTTGCAAAAAGAAACTCTCTGGAGCCAGGGATTCATACTGCTCAAAATCAAGATGACCCTAACAAATGTTTTTCATTGCTCATATGAGTCCGTTTTGATTGCACTCGTTCTGCAAGCTAGACCAGCATCACAGTGCCCCTCGAACCTGAGAGTCCTTCAGGTAGACATGCTGAGCCAAGGCGCGGGTTCCTACAATTGCAAGTAAATCACAACCAGTAACGAATCAAGCTTATTAATACGATAGTATCTCTGTAAGCAAATGGCATTTGTATGTGCCCCGCTATCTGCTTGTGTCTAGAGATGTGCAGAGAACAGAGCATTGAGAAAGAGGTTTTCAGTGTGCTGAGTTTGATGTTTTCTGCTCAAGTCCTCTGCACATGCATACCTGTGCGTGGCCTCTCTTTGAAGCTTCTGTATCGAGATGGAGGGGGTTATTTTAGCCTTCAAACAAGCTGAACATGGAATATGTAGACTGGAGCCAGGCACCAAGATCCCGCATTCTCACCATGGGGGCGAGAAGAGAGTAAGGGCTTCCCACGCATCTCTACAAATACCCCCCCACTCCAACACTGTCAGCCCCTTGTTTGCACTGTCAGCCCCTTCTCAGCTCTGCTAACGCACTGCAACCGGAGCGTATGCATAAGGGCAATGTTCTGCAATGTCATGCAAATGGAAGCTATTGCCCTTATTTTTAAGCCACTGTAGTAAATTTTTTCATTTTTTTATTGTGTCTAGATAGACATCAGATCCTGCATTAGGAGCAGGTCATGTATTACGTTTCTGAACTACATGAAAAGGCTTCTAAGAATTTATTGGCAGCATTTTTCTAATTGTCCTGCTGAGATACTGTTTGGCCTTTCTTTTTCATTGCCCTCTCCAAGACTAAAAACTGAAATATATTCAGTGCTGAAGGAACTGTGAAGGATAAATTTGGAAGAGACATTTCCCCATAAGGATTCATCTCTCTGCATGGTGTTTATGAGCATGACCTGCTAGTACACTTGGGCTGCAGCCCTATCTCTGTACATCTCACTAAGCAACGCAGCTGCTGACTGCCTCAAGCACTGACATTTACAGAGCCTGTATCATCCAGTTATTGCTTCACACCTTTACACTAAGCAGCCACGAAGGCCTGTGAGAGATTTTGTTCTGCACAGAGGTGTTGAGATCTAGTAAGCTTGCCATCAAGTTTGTAGTGGGAGTGGACCCTCATGTTTCCGAACTGCACAAGTATACAAACACAGCAGACATGATTCCCTGCACTATAAATAGGAGATCAGGGACTGTAAAACATGAAACATTTTTGAAGAGTGCAGCCACCAAGGGTTTAATTTGTCAAGAAGTCCTAAATTTTTGTTTTATTTGACCGCTCAGCCTTAACTGCTTTTTCCTTATGTTTATTTATTTGTTCTGTAGTTAGTAAAATATATGCCTTCTGTGCCTGATGCCTCCGTTTCAGCTGTGCTCTGCGAGTTAGGGAGGACGTTCTGCCATCTATCCTGTTGGCCTCACTCCGAAAGAGTTGAGACAAGACCCTTGTTCCTGAGTGCTCATTTGCTGTAAGGGATTTTATATTTCCTCTCAAGAAGGAAATGTTCTACTGGACTGATTATCTCCATGCAGTTAACCTGTCTTGACATATTATCTGCCTGATTCAATTACTGAAGATACTTAAGAATTCTGCCAAGCTTCACCTTGTACTTGGAGTTTTAGGCTTGTAGCACAGCCTGGGTCTCATGACCTCATTCTTTGATTTGGTAGCAAACTTGAGTTCATTCCTTCGCAAACAGGGCTTTCTTGGTAATCCTAGTATTTGCAAGAAAGTGAAATCCAGACACTGTTTCCAAATTATTTTATTTTTTGGAATTGCATAAGTTTTCATGTAATTTGGCAAGCATATGCCAGTGTGAAACCAGCAGGTTACTTGCTGGTATTCTCCCCTGATCCTTTTGCTTGGGATCTGGGGCAATCTTTGCCTGTTATGTGAAAATCGTTTACCTTGTTCGGTAATAACTGCCCTACTATTTGCATAGCTGTCATGGAAGCTTTTGGAGAGAAGCTATTTTTGGTTTGGTAGTTTTTTTAGCAATGTGTCTGGAAGGTTCTTGGGACCTTCCTCCAGGCGATAACAATCCCACTGTGAAACACCCATGGGGATGAGTGCTCTGAGAAGATGGCCTCCAATCAGTGGAGTTCGGATTTTGCTCCAACACAACATTCTCTTCACCATGTCCTTGCTTTCTTTGTTGAAGTTCTTGGAGTTTTGAGACTGAGAAATGCACGTCATACGTCTTAGCCCCTCATGAGAATATTGGGAAGCACAAGGTAAAGGAATTGTGTAGGGCTACAAGGCATTGCAGGGGTGATTGCTTGTGGCACCTGTGTTAAGATGAAAATTCATCCAGAGGAATTCCATTTAATGACAAATTACTCTTGCTTTGGTAAATTGTATGCTTTATTTGGGGACATTTGTATTATCAGGGTGCAGGTCTCAGAATTCTATGCAAACAGCTACTAGAGGATTGTTGTAATAAACGTTTCAAATTAAACACAAAAATAAAAATAATAAAATGAAACCATTAACTTTGTCAAATAGGAAACTGTTCAGAATTGTTAATTTTTGAAGAAGTTTAGCTTTTGTTATTCATGGTGAAATCAGAGTTCAAGGTCTTGCAATTTTACACAAGGAATGTTCAGGATTTTTGTAAGTTATATTAAAAGTTTGAAAACAGGTGTTGTGAAAGATGCTTATGTCAGTTTGAAAACCTTCATGTACATTACATACTGTTTAACACTATTTTACATTTACGTAGATTCCTCTAAAGAAGGAGGAGCTGGAGCTGTGGTTGATGATGATTTTATTTATACAGATGTTCCTACTGTACAGGTAAGGTGCTGTGTATACTCATGTATGTTTTCAGAAATATGCTATTGGCAATACTGTGTGTTAGCCTACTTTTAAAAGTGCTTTATTTTTACGGTCTTCTAAGCAAGCGTCATTACTTTTCCTTCTTTCTGAATTTACAGTCTCCATGGAAAGGTCTTTACTTCTTCCAGTTATTTACAAAAAACCCACCTTTTCTTAGTTGTCTTACTAATTATTATCACATTGTGTTTCAGCTAAAATCCATTATTGCTTTTCTTAATCTTTTCCAGGGAGCTACTAAAAATAATTTTATATTTTAATGAGAAACGGATTTCCATAACATTTGGAAAATTTAGGACTGCAGTTTCATGGGTTAATCAAGTACTAATAATACAGGCAAATAATTTTAAAAAACAAGAATTGTATTTTCAACTGTGTCTGAATTATAATGATGCGTGTCTGGCATACACGTCCTCATCTCTAGCAGTACTTAAAAATAATCTAGGGCCTTATTTGAATACTAGTGAACCTGTTAGATTCTGAGTTCTTAGTTGAAAGATCAGATTGTAATTGCTATTCTTTAAGTGTGGAAATTGCACACACTTGGTACTTTCAGACAGTTGAGTCATTTAGCATGTTTGTATCTTTCTAGGCCTATTTTGAATAAGTTTTTCTTGAGCAGCTGAGGTGCGTAAGGCACCCAAAACCTCAGTCAGCCGTAGTTCCCAAACACTGGAAGGATTTTGTATGACTCCCTTTTCTTGATACATACTTCTGTTCTGATTTTATTTCCCAAGATGATAGTGTAGTTATTTGTTAGATCTCCTCCTGTAGGCAGAAATACTGTCTGCTTTTGTGAAGGAACACTTTATCTCCATGGTTCCTGTCACATTGAGGAAATCTTTGTCTTACACTGTGAGAGCTTTAGGTTTCTCTGCCTCTCCAAACTGTGTTAAGAATTCTTTAGAGTGCAAAAACATGGAGCTCTTAACATTATTTATCCCCATTATGTTGAACAGAGACATATTCCTCAACAGAGAGCATGTGCTGCCCGTCATTAGATGCCTTAATATTTGCAGTCCAAAGCAGAGTTCTCTAATCACTCAAGATGGTTAATAACATTGTAAGAACAAAAGTAAGATAACTGTTGTTGTCGAGCACGTGTGATTTTCTTTCTGACTGCTGGATGACCTAGGAAGGCAGGTCATTCCTTAACTGCAAGAGGTGGAGGAGAAAGACCCACTTCTCTTTACTAATCTCACCCAAGTTGAGGTGAGGACAGAGTGGAGAGATGCTGACCTCAAAATAACCTATCTGTTTCATGGATGAGAATGTAATGAGAATTTTTTGCCTCCTGACCAGGCAAAAAAAAAGAGGAGTTTTTTGGTATCCTTAGGAATAATGACTTCCTGCTGTCCAACTTCATGCTTCTTGTCATGGACTATCTCTGATCTTTCTGAAAAAAGGCAGATCCTACATTCTGAGGCCGTGTTAATTACTAAGGAAGAGAGAAGTTTCTGTACTGGACCCTGTGAAGAAGGAATGTTTATGACCTGTAATTTACCAGGTTATTCTAAAAGCAAAGGAAACTTGTTAGACAGAACCGGGAGAGGGAGTTGTTTGTACATTGTTGGGTCCTTTCCTGTGTCTTTCTGCTTTCATTACACTTGTGGGGTTTAGTAGTGGCTTCAGTGATAGTAAGGACTATATTACAGAAAAACAGATCAAACTTTGAATCAGGATTAAGTGCATCTGGATTAATCAAGTAAATTGAGGTTACTTATGGTGTATGTTTGTTTAATGAATTCTTAAAAGCCTCCAATAGCGGATCTGCCTTTCCAGTAACCTGTTCCAATGGCTGTGCTCATCATTAATTTTTTAGGAATAACATATTGTTTACTCACATCTAGTTTGTAATCCCCATATTGGAAATACTTTCCATCTATATAGTTATTACTCTTACTTGTGTTTGAGCTTTTAATTTTTCTGTCTTTGATGTTGCACTTACCTTTAATGATGTGTGTCTGTGTTGCCCTCTAAAGGATAAGCAGTTTTTGAAGAAGACAGGTGATTTTGAGATATGCTCTGATTGATCTCTGTGCTAAAAAAATGCTTAAGCACACTGATGACATAATTGCACTTTCTATAAAGGGTTCACTTCCTTCTTCAATCTAAAAGAATTATAATCTACTTTTCAGGCATACATCTACCTGTCACACTTAAAAAGTTATTTAAAAATACGTTTTTAAAGACACCTACTTTCCTGAAATGGAAAAACTATTTCCTGTGCTATATTAATAGTAAGAAAAAGGAAAAAGTTAAGATTAGTAAGTTTGCTTTCCTGGAAATTCACTTCTGAAATTCTTAGGTGTACGAGTTTTAAACTTCAACACCTGCTCAAAGAACAGCAAAAAAGAACAACCAAAAACTGTATGATAAGCAGATTTTAATTTAAGACATGTTTGGTTTTCGTTTTGAGGGGTGGGGTGTTGTGGTTTTTGTTGCTGTTGTTTTTGGTTTTGTTTGTTTGGGGTTTTTTTTTAAATGCACATACGCACACTCTATCATAAATCAAGTCATCTCCCCATTGTTCCCTTTCTCAGGAGCACCTTGAGGGGTTGAAAGGTGACTATGGAGCTGGATGAGCTCTCCAGAGGCTTTGGAGGCCCTATATTCCCTTTGCTCTTACTCTGTGCTTACAGTACACATTCTGCAGAGCCGATGCATGTACTATTTTCCTATCCACCTGGAGAAGCTAGGGTGTGCCCAGTCATTACCTGAAAAAGTCCTCCAGCCTAATCCCACTTGCCCTCTTTTATGGCGAATACACGGATTTCCTCCTTTCAGGAGAAAAGGTGGGTGCTTACCTGTGCGTATTTGCTGCACAGGATCCATGATATAAGTGAAACTCTGAGAAAGCACAGTACGCATTGCTCACACAGAGCACAGGAGAGGAGGCAGACGGTAAGGAGAGGAGGCGACACGAAGCTCTTCTTCCTGGCACTTGAATGAGCCACGTGACTTGCTGTGCTAGGAAGGTTGGCCAACACAGAACAACGTAATTAAAGGATTCAGTGAAAAGATTTCTGTCTTAAAATTCATTAGCAGCTTATTCTTGGGGAAAAAGTATATTGGCCCATACCTTGCCAAAAAAAGTGTTTGCCACTCTTGTAACAACAGGTCTAAAAAGTCAAAGGAGTGCCTAAAAAGACTGAACAAAAAGTTATAATTAGTACTGCTTGCAAAATAAATAGTAACTTTATTCTTTCCCCCTGAGGGAGAGAAATACATAAAATAAAAATATATTTATATGTCAAATAAGGACATTGGTCGACTTATTGCAAAGTTAAAATATTCTATATAGAAAGCAAACATGCAGGCTAACACTAAAAAAAAATTAAGGTGGTTCAACTAACCATCTGTCATGTTATTACACATATGCTATGTTAGTTTTATTAGCCTCAAAATAACAGTTAAAAATCAATAAAGTTTAAAAATTGTACAAACTCACAAATGTTAATATTAAAAAAAAATCAATACTTTAAAAAATTCAGCTATTAAGTTACAACTTTTCTCTTCTGGGTTGAGGGGGGCCCAAATGTTAATATTAAAAAAAAATCAAATGGAGGGTAATGTAAATTGCACTCATTTAAGAAAAAGGCAGTTGATGAAGCTCTGGATTTTAGTTATGTGCTGAGCACTTAAAGAGTTTAAATACTGTGGGGTTACAGCCCCTTAGAACTGTTTAAAGTGTTCTTGTCGTTAGGAATGCAGTAGTTGAACTTGTCTGTGCTTGGTCAAAGGATTTTAAGTTTTGCAGGTAAGGTTAAGAACATGCACTCTTCGGTGGAAGGCATTAACACTCGAGAGTGATACTTCTAAGGAATTTATAATCACAGCTTCACCTGAGAAAGTAAGCAACAAGAACAAACCAGGTTATCAGAGTGTGTGTGCTCTGTCAGGTATGTCAGTTTTGAGTCCGCAGGAAGTACTGTCTGAAATAAGAACTTTGTAAAGCTCTGCTGTTGCTTTTGTGGAGAAAAGTCAAGCCTTAGAAAAGTGTGAGAAGTTCTTTGAAGGCATCTGCATGCATGTGACTATTATGTATATAATTAGCATAGTAAAAGACTTTCTCCTCAATTGGGAAACAGCAGCTTGAGTTCTGTCATTTTTCGGTAGTCTCTACAGCAACAGTGACTTCATAAACAGAATTTGTAAATATACCTGCAAAGAGATCAGGAAGGGAAGGAAAAGGTTGAACAATATTTTTCCTCCTCATGCAGTACAGACTTTTGACTCGTATACAATATAAAGAGAAGATGATTACTTTGCACTTTGTTTTGGTGTGTGTATGTGATCATGCAGTTGAGGAGGAGAAAGATTAGTGAAAATAGAAGTGAATGTGCTTTTAGGGATAACTTTTAAAAAGTCTCACCTGCCAAAAAACCCCACATAACCTTTTTTTATTACCAGGCAGAGAGGCAATAAAACAATTTTTTGTGAGTATTAATTTCAAAGAAAAGTGGTCTGTAGAAGGGAACTAGTTGTTGAGACTAGGGAAGGTGGTAAATGCTGTGTGCCTGGACTAATGGATTTTAAATCGTAGTCTGTCCTTCCTCTTTCTGTCTTTAAAATAATAAATTGTTACTGCTTAGATAAAGGATTTTCTCTTATTCCTCAGGATGCTTTATTAGATGGTGTTAAGGTCCTAAAAAAATCTGTCATGTAGTCTGTGCTATTTTCTGATTTTAAAAGTAATACTTCAAGGCAGACTAAAGAAAATAAAATCTACTTATTTAGCAAAAGCAACTTCATCCCCTTTTAATCTTTATAGTGTTCAGAAGTGTGTTATGAATGCTTGAAATCCAGACATTTTCTATGGTTTTTATATTAATGACCTGTATGTGTCAGTTTTAAATGTTTGATTTCTGTAAGTTTATTCCGTTGGCAGAAAATTGGTAAGTAATGGATGGGAATGCAAAGTACTTTCCCCCCTGTTTTAACAGTGGCATTTGGTTATTTATGTAGCTGAATAATAATACAAGGCTTGTATAAAATATTGGTTGCGGGGATTTTTTTGCCACTAGTGTCACGGCATCACTGTAGTCTTAATATTTTATCAGGTTGAAAAGAAACATGTAGTATGAGCTTTATAGGGGTTCACTGTGTTGTGACAAATACTATGGGTGAGTTTTGACTAAAACAATTTTGGTAAGAACAGAAACCTTTTACAAACTGTTTATATAATTTTAAACATTTTAAAAAATAAGTTCTTTGACCGTATGGAAACTGTGTTTTAACCTTTAAAAATTAGGTTTTCTGGTAACCTTTTGGCTATTTAAGATTTCTCTTCCATTTACTTTTCCTGAGTACACACTGTGTATTGATTGTGATTATTTCGGTACTCTGAGACTTTCTTAAATGTCAGAGTATTTTGGGAGGGACAAATGAGGTTATGAATTGAGCATCCAGGCAGCTGTTTGTGCCACCTAGTTTAGCATGATGCCCCTGTGCCAAATTCTTTCTTTTCAAGGTTTCTTTCTACAAAATTCTGTTCTGACCTCGGCATCCTCCCTGTTAGGAGCTGTACAAGTTTCTGCGGCAGAAGTGTGTTCTGGGACTAAACGGGATCTTTCCCTCTTCCTTTTCTTAAACAGCCAGGTACTCATTCTCTTTGGGGGAGGACTTATTCCCTCTGCTGTCTGGAGGGAGAAGAAATAGGCGGTTATAATTTCTTCTTTCCCTTCTGGCTGCCGTTGGCAATTATGGCAGATAGTGTTGGAGAAGTGTGTTATATACAGCATCTCTTTACAGCATCCTTGAGCTTAGGCTGTAAAAATCTGTTAGATGTTCCTATATCATACTGCAGGTATCATGTCCAAATTCTAGATCATCAACTAATTAAAGCCTTTTCTGCAGTCTTCCTTGCAGCTCCTGTTTGTGAACACCACTTCCCATTGGTGACATGTCTATTATGTCTCTGAATTTTACTTTGCAGCTTGACTGTGACTGTTACTTGATTTGAGTAAACTGAGTACTAGAGACATGGAAAGCTGCTCAGTAGAAAGGATGGCTTACCTCGTGGTACTGTGCACCCTGACACTGTCTAGGGCCTATCTAAAGTCAGATGGCCCACAGTTTTAGCGTTAGGCTAGTTTTTCAATCTGCCTCTGGAAGCAATCAGCCTGTTGTTGCTCTGCTTCCATCTTTCAGCTCAAGTAACCTCAATGCATTTTTGGATTTGCTTGTCTGGGCACGTGCCCTGCTAACAAATGTCATCCAAGATCTCAGAAATGCTTCTGGAGCCTAGAAAAATACAGAAATATGGAAATACAACTGTGTTGAGAGATCAGCCTCCTGAAGATAGTTTAGCAAAGGCCCAGCCAGCCAATTTCTTATTAGCGAGCTGTTCTGCTAGCACGTTATCTCTGGAGAGGGAAAGTGTAGTCGGTTGTAATCTGAGAAAACAGCGACAGCAGGCATCATGCATAACACTTCTGAGGCTTACTGCATTCAAAAAACTGTAAAATGTTCCCAGATCATAAATGTGGTGGTGTGACAATTTGCTGATGAGTTCTAGTGTATTTATGTGAAGGGATAAATATATGGTTATTAGAGTGAATCTGTGAGAGATGATGGGAAAGAGGTGGAAAGGAAGGAAGAAGGGAACATCCTTTTTCAATCAAATTCACTGGGAAACTCAGAGAAACAGAGCTGCACAAAATTATATCTGACTCCCTATTTGCAAACGCCTATCTGGATCATGATGCCCATAGCAGTGACATCTCTCAGAGCAGATAGTGAGAGGTGAGGTGGACACAGCACAGGTGAGGGAGAAAGAGGGCTCAGTAGCAATCAAAGGAAGAATGTTCATGAGAACTTGGTGCGGGAGGCAGGATTGCTCTGGAAGATGAACATTAAGCTTGTGCTATAACCCAAGAGCTCATGGGTATTGTCAGAGCAATGGGGCCAGATTCTCCCTTGCAGTTACAGACCTTTGAGTATATTGCGAGGCAGGTGGAAAGTATTACTTTGTAGCATCTTATGTTTTGAGTGAAAACAGCACAAGAAATGAGCATGAGCTGGAGTTTACTGCAGTGTACATAGAGGATTTTTTTATTTTTAGAAACAGCCAATGTGTTACACATTATTCAGTACAGGCAAAGACTCTGACACCACTAGCCAAAATGGTCAATGGGATGATGAACTCAGAGGGTACAGGAGCAGCTACCTTTAGCAAAGGAAATCAAATACTGGTCCTTTCCATGAGACAGCTTCTTTTCCATAGAAATTCTAGCTTTATTGATGATAGACAATGTCATTTACTGGGTTCAGAGAAGCATTGCTGAGATAATTGACTTATTAAGCAGGAGCTGCCAGGTGGTTCATGACAGATTTACTGAGACCAATGAGTAATGAGCCAGAGATGACATAGAACACGGACATTTCGTGTCTGGTATTTCATTAAAATATGGTGTTTGGAATCGGAGCCTTTTTTCCAATTGGAGCTGTTGACCGTTTTGGCTAGTGAGCTACTGATCCCATTGATAGAGCCTTCTGAATGTGTTGAGAATTTCATTTTAAATTAAGAAGAGATATATTACTAAAGCACATAAAATTATAGGAGAAAACAACACTTCAAGGAAAACAACGGAAACAACAAACACCATCACTATAGCATCCCCATGCTGCTGGTTTCATATCACTCTGAGAAATTTCACACCAATATTTTGATGCCTTTTAATGAGGGCAGAGGAAAGCTTTTCTGGGATTTCTTTAAGAAATTTGATACTTGAGGTGAAACCAAGACAACCTGTTCTGCAGTCTCACATACCCAAATCCAGACAAAAACCCATACAAGCAGTTCCACAGGGGTTTGTAGATCATAGGATTGAAGTGGCCCTGGATAGATTTTTTTTCCAAAACCTTCAATAATGGCCTATTTTTTTCACCTGTTTTGGTGTTAACAATAGAGTTGAACTGATAACGAGTTCTTTTGGCAACACAACCCTGTAAAAACAGGTCACTGCCAAACTTCCTAATGATAAACCAGATCAAATTCTCAAATTGTCTCACCCTCTCTTTTCAAATAGCTCACGTTCTTCCCATCAGCACCTATCACCAAAAAGAGCTATAGTTTGTCTCTTTCTAACTGCTAGCAATTTTCTACATTGTTAAGTGTCTGGCTGCTTCTAATTAGGACTGTTTCTGCCCAGTGTCCTTTTGAATCTTAAAGAAAAATTATCAGAAGCTTTATCAGCAACTTTTCTGTGGAAGAAGTATTTAAAGAAGTCAGACACCATGGCTAGGAAGCTAGTTGTTCATATCATGCACAAGGTTTTTTTCCTACTGAGCAACACTTTTGTTTGTTCGAAGCAGGATATGATTGTTTACAGTAAATACCTGTCACATAGCAACAGAAATATTACTAAATAATAATACATATAATGTTAAGCTCCTAGATCTAGAAGCTTTTAATGAAAAACCCACATGTTCCTGATAAAAAATAATAAATAATGTCACCTTTTCTTTTTACATTAAAAACATCTGTACATGATTACACAGTATAACAATGTACAATTTTATTTTCTAGGCTCAGGGTGGCATCTCTGGGTTAGATCTTCATCTAAAAAGGGCAGGGGCCTGTAGTCTTGATCCTGCATATTTCCCACTGCATGAAAGTAATTTTCCCAAAGTTGCGATGTCTGCAGCCTTGCCTACCCTTTCCATGCAAAGGTGGAAGCAGCTCACAAGGAACACAGCAACATCTACATGCGGGAAGCAGCTAAGGACTGAGATCTTTGCAGACAGAGATGTGCATATGGCGATACCTGAAAGTCTTGAAACTTCTTGCCTCAGCTGGAAGAGAACAGAAACTAATAGAAAAATAAAGATGGAAAAGTGTAAGTAGAGCTCTGTCTTCCTAATGTAGCTAGAAAAGTTTTTTAGATGGTATATTTTTCAAGATGGCACTTAGTGATCTATTACAGACTAACTCTGTCTCTTGACCAACCTTTCTTCTTGGTAAGAATGCCCCCAAAGTTTGCTCAGATGAGGACAGCACTAGCAGCTTGCCTGGGGTTTGAGGGCCACATCCCATTCACTGGCCTCTGAATAGCAGAGGATGGCCAGTGTCTTTTAGCAATTGGGCTGGTTTGAAGCAGTGCTTGCAGGGATGTCTGTTAGCTGTGAAATGTCTCTGTAGGTCCCACTCCAGTTTGTCAGCACTGTATACACACTATGAGTCTTTTACCAATGAAGGTGGCCAGGAAACACAATAAAAGCATTTACAGAGAAAGCTCTACAGGGTAGGGTGAATCAGCAGGTCATGCTGACCTTTCACCAGTGGCTGTAATCAAAAGGCAAACATTCCTCTTATTTTGCTAAAGGAAACGTAGTGCTGTTTCTCTCCTGACAGCATCTGTTCACTGGCAGGCAGGATCTTGCGCAGATAAAGCAGGCAGTTAGTCTCACATCGTGTTAGGGCTTTAGCCAGAACTTGTAATCTTTAAGATCATGATACCACAGGACAGAGAGGTGGCTTGTACACAGACGGCAGCTGGAAAGGAATAACAGAAGTCCCTGCATTGGGTGGTTTGTATCTGTGTTGTTTCCTTAAATTGACCAAAATCGGCCCCTGAAGTAAAGCTCTGACACAGTCATATAGTGCAGATGTCCTTGCAGATACAGGAAAGTCTCATGAGCTGTTCTGCTCATGTACTGTCCTATGCCCCCATCGATCTACACATGTGCAGCTGGACAATCATATGAAGTCAGTGCAAGAGGCACCGTGACAATGCAGATGAATGAGTTCTCATAAAGTCCTGCTGTCCGTGACTCCTTTGGGTATCCTAAAAGGAACCTGTTCCTTCTCTTCTAGGACCGTGACTAGAAACAGGACTCCTGGGATTCAGGGTCATTATGGATGGGAAGCTTCTCATGTTCCTGATGATGTCCATTACGTAAAACAGTGTACCTGGGAGTGGAAAAACATAAAGAAAGATTTGTTACTGCTAGTTAAAAGGACAAGCTTATGTAAAATGAGTTCATGAAAACCCCAAAGTACATCTTAAGACAGTACATCTTCCAAATATCTAGATCCCATATTAAGCAAATGTGAATCCCTACTTTGCTCCATGGCAGGAAACCAAATCTTCAGTTTGATGCAGTCAAGGCAATCCCTGAAAACCAAGAACCTGTTGGTTTTCATGTATCTAAGGTGCAGCTGGTAATGAGAGGAAACCAGACCAAAGAACTAGGAAACACTGGTCATCTGTGGGTGGACTAAGCTGAAGGCACTTCAGTCAATGTCTTCAGTACCAGCACCTAAAGAACCATTTGGGACTAGCTTGGGAAGTGAATGCTGTTTGAGATGAAACCAAGACCAACATTACAGGGGATTTCCACGTACAAAAGAAAGTAGTCTCTGCCTATTGCAAAGTTGAGTTTAGCACCAATTCTAGAATGTTTTGTCAAACCAGTGCTGTTCACGTTCATGTCCTTTGGAGGTATCAGGTCATGTATATACCTTTCTGATACTTCTACAGGCTTTGGGCCAGCTATGGAAAAGCAGAATTCAGTTGTAAGGAATTCCACACTGTCTCTTACCCTGTGCCTAATCTACCAGCTCCTTTCCTGCTGCTCATCTCACCGTGGCTCTCTGAACAGAACTGTTGATTTAGTTTGCTAATGACACGCAGCTCTTTTCTCTAAGTGGTGTGCAATGTGTAGTAGGAATAAGCAGATCTGAGGTGATAGCAAAAATGTCAGCTAACTGGAGCAAAACTGATATAGCACATCTTTCTAGAATTTCACACCTAATCATTCTTGCTTGCAAACCCCCTAAAGGGTACGGAGCAAGAACAGGTATCTTCTCTTGGCGGTCCATTTAATTTAAACTAAAGCTGAACCAAACCATCTTTCAAGCAGATCCAGAAGTAGGAAGCTGCAAAAATAACTGTAAAAACATGCTTTTTCCTAGTCCAAATGCATATTGTGGAAATCAGGTCTTTGTTAAGACTTTCCTCTCCTGAGTGTTTAGAGATGTAGATATATTTTTTCTCTTAGTAACAAACATCCAAGACATACCTAAAACATCCACATTTAATCTTAATAAAGATTAAAAAAAAGAAAAATGCCTAAGAAAATAGAAGAATATATCAGTTCTCCTGATCTTGGCAGAGGGGAAAGAAGTAGCATCAGCCTTGGGATTTGTTTGAATAATCATTAGAAAAGAGGTCAGGAACATTGTCTACATATTAAAAACCTGATATTATGACATTAATTTACTTGGCATTATTAATCTGGATGCATCTCTTTCTCCATTGACTCTACTTGAGACTAAGGCTCCTAATTAAGGTGCTTACAATGCCTCTGAAATGGCATCTGAAGTAGATGAATATCCTACAAAATGATGTATCCGTTAATTCCAGTAGATCAGCCATGGACTCAAAATGAAAGCCAGGGTATAAACTGCATTTGGCTGTCTGATTTTATCCTGGTGAATATTCCTGGAGGAATTTACCCTCTAATGTATTAGATGCTGTTTTACAACATGGTCAGGCTTAGTTGCCTTAATACAGGTCACTGTATATGCAGATATATCCTTTGAACATACTCCCTTAGTACTCCATCACTTTAAATAATGATCATAAATTTCAAAAAATGTGCTAGTTTTGCCAACAAGATACAGACTTGAGGTAAAAAACAAGAAAAGGCACTTTGTATCTAACACAGAACAGACACTCCCATTAGACGACCATGAAGCATGCAAGTCATAACGCAATTTTAATTTTATACCAAGTTGGACATGGCACACTGTGTAAGGCAATCCACCAAAGAGACCTCTAGCATGGCAAAGTCTCTGCTACAGATGGTGATACAGAGGATGAGAGCCAGGAGACTCCCGGCTCACCAAACAAAGCAGACACAGCTCAGAGTAACTCAGGACTTGCTCAGGAGCACAACAGACAGGATACCCAAAGAGCCAAACCTTTCTCCTTCTTCTTCTTCAGTTGTTCAGAAAACAGTTGTGCAAGATCAGCGATTTAGCAGGTGGTGCCGTTTGTTACAAAGATGCGTTAAGCTAAAGAGAAGTCATTAAGATGTCCCAGGATCTCCTGTGGCACCAAGTGTCTGTCTGAAGCCTCTGGCAGTGAGCTCAGCACTTCCAGCTGTTTGCCCTGTGGGGGAAGAGGACGGGCAGGAGAGGAGGAAAGAGCATTTGTATGCAGGGTGCGAAAATGGGGATGCGGGTGTGACGGTTTTCTCTGGTACTGGCACATTGTTCCTAAAAAACCTTACCAACATCTCCAGGAAACTGCTAAAGGAGTACTCCGCTGGCAGGCCTTTGTGTTACCAGGGTTGTTTCACATACTCTAGTTTCTCCCTTCAAATGAAAGTTCGAAACTACCTGTCAGTTACGTGGCACCAATTTAGTGTTGGCTAATGGGCAGGAGTATAACAGCCCTGCTTTTTTCACACCACTGTGTCTGAACTGATCTGCTCTCTGAAAATACAATTAATTTTCCAGGCATCGGTATCTATGGGAAGCAGGTTTCAGAGCGAAAGCACGGCTGCAGCTGAAACTCATTTTTACCTCACCTACATCAACACACACCTAATGTGCCTCAGCCCTGGCCCAGCGGAGAAGCCAAGCACCGCAGGATTTATCCTACCGACCGGCACAGACACCACCACTCGGAACCTGCATGTGTGGGCTGAATGTTTCAAGAGAAATTTGACAAGTAGGTTTGAGTAATGAATGTATCTGAGGAAGCCGTAATATATAAGCAGGAAAAAAATTAAAAAGGCTTAAATGCATTAAATGAGTTATCTGCAGCAAATTAGTTGCTGAGCTTTCCTGCCTATAATGAGTTCCTTTGGTGGGATTTGTATACACTAGCACATTAAGCTACCAAGCTCAATTACAAATAGCATCCCACGCTGCCTCCGCATCCAGCTCCTCCCAGAACTGGGGGCAAGTGCTACTGTCAGTTCACCTGACAGCTTTACTCACATCATAAACACCACCACCCAGCAATAAAGCCCAATAATGAAAAGGCATTACCACCTATAAAGGGACCCTGCTGCAGGCTATTCTCATACTTGCCAAATGGTACTTTAATTGTGATGATGACCAATTTGGAGATAATTGCTTCTGCATCTCCTGCTGTTCCTGACAGTCCAATGGACTCTTTAATTAACTGGTTGGATTAGCTCTCAGCGCCGCAGAGGGGAGCTGTGTGGATCAAGAATCTCCAGCATTATTCTGGGAACTCAGCAAGAGCCAGGAAGAAAACACCAAAAGGATGTGATGTTTGTAATCTTCTCACTTTCTTTCCCTGCAGAGCTATGTCCCACACCAACTTGCACACTTCATTAAGGAAGGAAAGCCAAAAAATTGCTGGTCTTTGGCTTCCTCAACCACAATAAAAAAGAGTCACTGTTTCCATGGAGCCTGAGGCCCCTGCTTAGTCCTCTCCTGATGACCATACCCGTGGTGTCCAGCTCTGTTCCCTGGGATCGTGCCTGTCTCAATGCTAAGCAGAAAGCAGTGCCATTTTGGGGCAGGGCTCCTGGCTCTGAAGACAAAAGCTAACTGCATCCATCTCTTGGGCAGAGCATGGCCCAGGAGAAGGGGAAGCACTATCCCAATGCTGTGTTTGCCACCTCTCTATTGGAGCTCACGACCAGCGGGTCACTTTCCAGAAGGGAGCCTCTGACTGGAGATGGTGCCTAGGGAATCTCTGGACAGCAGGGAATTGGAAGGTATCTGCTCTCTTTCCCCAAAATGCTCCTACATACCCTTCATGCTTGCAGTATCCATGTAAAGCTGCCTACACTGGTTACACATACCCACAGCTCCTCTGCGCCATCCAGAGAAGCTCAGCTTGCAGTTCATAGAATCACAGAATCATGGAATTTCAGAGTTGGAAGGGACCTCTAGAGATCATCTAGTCCAACTCCCCTGCCAAAGCAGGATTGCCCAGAGTACATTACTCAGGACCTTTATCCAGGTGGGTCTTGAAAATCTCCAGAGAAGGGGACTCCACACCCTCGCTGGGCAGCCTGCCCCAGGGCTCTGTCACCCTCACCGTAAAGAAGTTTTTCCTTGTATTTGAACGGAATTTTCTATGCTGCAACTTGTGCCCATTGTCCCTCGTCCTGTCACTGGGAACCACTGAAGAGTCTGGGTCCATCCTCCTTCAACCCACCCTTTAGATACTTGTATGCCATAGTTCTGCAGCTGTTTTACCCCTAACTTGCCCCCCTTTATTTTAACCATAGTCCTTGCTCTGAACGCTCGTATCCATCCTTCTTCCCTAAGCTCCCCACAAACTCGAGTTCATCAGCCTGCAGGCGGTTCATCCTGGTGGCTGCTGTGAAGGCAAAGGGTCCCTCACAGGTACAGAAACTCTGCGAGGGTTTGGATCACATTAGTAGGTACTGCTCATTAATAACAAACTGACAGAGAGAGAGCACAGCCAGCCTTTCCCAGCTACAGCTGACTCGCTAATGGGCTAAAGGCTGATGAACTCGAGTTTGTGGCAGTGTCTCCTGCACTTTCCAAAGCCTCTTTGTGTTTCCTCAGCAGCTTCTGTCCCCGTAACCTTGGTAGGAGAAATAATTTTACCTGGAGGGTCATAATGATAGCAGAGGAAAAAAAATGAGGAAAAAAAAAATTGTCTGCAATTGTCCAAGGACGGCTAAGCTTTCATCTGGGCTGGAGGCATATTAATAGTGGAGACCAGAGGATCAAAAACCCACTGTAGGTACGCAGCTGCCTTTGCTCTCTGTTTAGTAATCCTTTCCCAATACACCTGTTTACATTATTAATTGCTTCCATTTTTGAACTGGCAGAAGGTGGTTCCTGTTGTCCTGACGTTCACTGGAGACCGAGGTGAGGTTTTGCAGCTGTCCCTGGGCTGGGCTCGGAAGAGTTCCTTTTTGTGCAGGGGAACCGGCAGCTGCTAACTCTCTGCTCCCTGGGGCCTTGGCACCTAACTCTGCTCCCCCCCGCCCAGAAAATGAAGGACACATTGTCACCAGGTAGCGAAGAGATTTTGCACACACATTCAGACACGGAGAGGTTAATGTTGCTGCAGAAGCAGGTGGATGGGTGCATGTGGGATGTGTATGTCTAAGCTGTTACCGGGTCTCAACAGGGACACAAGTGGCTGCAAAGTCTGGGGAAGTTTAGGCATGAGCTGTACAAAAAGCTGACAGGCATCAAGTTTCATTGTATTTGCAAATCTTTTTGATAACCTTTATATTTTAAATGCAGAATAGTTGCTGCCTGAGTTTTTAAATACCCCCTGGTACTGCAAGAATGGAAGGGAAAAACCTTTTATCCAATTCTTTGAAAGCAGTGTTGCTCTTAGCTGTTCATATTACATTTTTTGAAGCCCGTAATATACTCTGCTTCTACTGACTGCACACTGGCAGTCACACAACTCGGGGAAAATTACCCCTAACTGAAGTGAAACTGGGGTCCTTGGGCATCCCTGTACTGGGACTTGGGGTTTGTTGCCTGTGCTTCATTAGCAGATCCCTCCTGGACTAATGGAGGGAACTTGGGCATGGCAGAGTCAAGCACAGAGCATAGTTTTAACTGTAACATTCTTAAAAATTTGAAATAATAAGAAAAGAAAAAGACCTGCAGGTTTTGTGGCACTGAAAGCTTTCCTGAGTTTATGCCAGTTTCTCTCAATTTGTCTTTTTAAAAAAACAATGAAAAAGCATTAATTCTGTAAAACTGAGAAGTGAAACTTCTCATTTAAAGGCATTGCAATTTGTTGTTGTTGTTAAGTGTCCTTCATTAATATTTTTACATTAACTTTTTTTTTTTTGCCAACTGCTTGCATTCCAAATGAAAGATTTCAAATTAAACCAAGCATTAAATTTCAGTAAAACCAAAACTCTGAAAAGTCTAAATCTATTCACGATTCTCTGACAGTAGCACGCTGCAGTCCAAATTAAAGCAGAAATCTGTTGTGCTGAGCTCTAGCTTAGCTCCTTTGGAAGACAATGCATGCCCTGAAAAAACATACAGGCTAATTTAGTTTACAACTAGGAGATTTAACTGGTTGGAGTGGAGGTTTAAGGGAGGTCAGAGTATCTGAGAAACATACAATTATAAAGACTTATTTGCTACCATTATTGAACCCAACAACCTAAGGCCTTCCTAAGACTATAGAAAGAGCCTGCCCGTAGGTAGAAGCCAGCTGGAGCCACGTTTTAAGTGGAATTGAGCTTCCAAATTGAATAAAGAATAGAAACTTTTCTTAGATTTGAAAATTGTGTTGAGCCACAATTTATCCTTCCCTGCATATTTCTTTCTGTCACAGCTGCACAACTCTTCAGTGCTTTCCCATCTGGAATATATGCAGCACTGTTATTGTAGCTTCATTCTCAATATAGTGTCCATTTCTCAAAACTCCATTTCTTTCAGATGGACTTAAAGAGAAAGAATAAATATCCCTCTTCAATATCAAATTAGGATTACAGTTAACAGTCACTTGGCAGATCAGAGTAGGTTATTTCAATGAACACATCATTCTGAAATAAGCCTTTCACCATCTGTTCAGTCCCATAATTATAAATGCAAACAACATAATTCATAAATGCACTATAAAAGAGAGGAAAAGAGAACAGCTTAAGATGATTGTTAGTTATTCCAGGCAGTAATGCATCTGCTTACTTTATTGCTGTTTCAGGAGCAGGTAGAAACCAGTCTTTGAATTCTGTATTTTATGGCAGTCACTAACCCACGGTAAATGATTGCCTGTAGATGAGGGAGAGATCATTAGGAGCAGTACGGTTTCTGGTTGGCATCATTATTTAGCCATGTCTACAATGGAAGCACCCAAGAAAGATATTACAGACTACCCTGAATCCCAGTGGGCCAGGAATAAACTTTGAGCGTGTGTTTCAGAACAGCAGGAAAGAGCCTGTGGTGGTGAAGTGCCCTCCAGGGTTACAGGAGCTAAGGGTAAAGATGACAGAGCTATTTTCTCCATGAAAAGATGCTTCTGACATTTTGGAAAACTGGGAAATTTTGAGAAACAGTCAGAAAGTTGAGAAGGGTGTCAACATAAAATCTAAGAATATCTGGAATTTTCCATTTTAATTTGTGACATTTTTCACTTTGGAAGAGGCAATTTTTTTTTTATAATCTGAAATACACAAAATGTCAAAATGAACTGTGAACAAAATATGTTGTTTCATTCCCATTTTCTGTTGAAAAATATGAATATACTCCAAATTAAATGTATTTTCATGAAACATTTAATTTAAATACAGCTGCATATTTAATTTTAAAAAGGTCAGTGCAGAATTGTCCCTCTCACAATTACCAGGTTCATAGACGCCATAAAATTAAAAGCTTCCTAGTAATTCTGTAACCTCGGGGCTGGATGACTCGTGCTTCCAGCCACTAAAGTGAACTTCCACATTCGGCCATCAGTAGAAAATCTTTATAGCAGGATGAGAATACTACTCCCCCACCTACTCAACACAATTCCCAGGGCAAAAGGGAGCCAGGAATTACAAGCTAGTTATGTCTTTTTGTTGGTATGCACTGACATTGCAGAACAACAAAAATCGATTTCGTATACAATGCTGAAAAACTAGCAATATATTTAATAATTCTAGGATGAAGAGTTCCTGCTGTGTCCCTGTGGGTTTCTCAGTTCTTCCTGTTTGAGATGAGCCAGATTTCCTAGCAATAAGGTTTAAGGTTATTGCATATCATCCTTCTGCTGCATCTGATTGACCTGCAACCCAGAGGAGACCAGCGCATTATCAAAGGTGAGTTTAATAAAGGTAGGTCTTTCACTGCACCTGTGCACGACTACCTGCAATCTGCTTTGTAAAACATAGCCCAATTCAGGGAATTTCTCTTCTAAATGTCTGGGAAAGTAATGAATCTAAGAAGAGTGCAAGAACTGAGAAAACACAATGAGAACTGCTACAGGAGAACTCCCCAAAATATCAGATACATTCCTTTAACTCTGTAGAGATAGGCCAAATGCTCATGTCTCATGTGCTCCCACCCGGGGGGCCTGGGAGCTGAGTTGGTCTGGATGTCAGACGCATGTCTCCATCCTCTCCTCCTATGACTATTTCTCTTCATTGCAAGCTGACAGCCTGCAGAGCCTGTAAATATGCTATGATTATCTGAGTAAAGCGTATGGGCAGACGATTTGCTAAATCGGCTGTTGGCGCTCTGGTGGAGATACAGCCAACCAGACACGGTCGGTGTCTGTCCCTTTGCAGCCAGGGCCAGGAAAGCACAGTGACGCGGCCAAGAGATCCACCCTCTGCAGTGAGCCTTATAACAGGGACTTTCCTTTGCTTCCAGCGTGTTTTATTTCACTCTTGGGGAAGGATCATCTTTTTTCTGTATGTAAAACCCTCCTAGTCCATGGATTCGATGTCTCAAGCAACATCAGTGTATCCCCAAACACAAAATATTCCTAAATTCTTAAAATGCCCTAGCCAAATTTGAAATCTGTCCTAGACTCACTATTTAATTATTTCTTTTTAAATTAAGGGGAGTAAATGTCAGTGGACCATTCCTCCTCAGAGGTGATGCAGTCCTTTGGGAAAACATGGGTAAAATCCACAGAAAAGCCATCAAAAGTTCAATTTTCCCATTGCAGCTGAATGGTGAATATCCAGATCTCAGGAAAACATTTGGACTGCTAAATTATTTATATGGCTATGACAGCAATGTTGATTTTAAAGTCCTTTGTAGTCAAATGTAAATACAAATTTGCCTCTATCTCATGACAAGTGTTTATTTTTTTCCACTTTTGAGCAGTTATGCTGAATATTTTAATAATCTTTAAGTCAAATAATGCTGCTCAGACCTTGTGAGCTGGAATTAAGCGCTCATCATTCTTTACTAAATTTCAGTTAGAGGTTTTAAAAACAGCTGTCTCCAGCCCACATAATTCAGCCTTCAGTACATTTTGTATGACTTCTATGTGCCTCCTCAGATTTAAAATTAGCAGACAGTTCTCCAAGTAAGCAAAGCCTTCGAGTGAGAGAAACACACCGCTGGAAAAAAGTGACTTTCTTTGTATCTGACAAGTCACAGAAAACAAAGAAAGCATCTATCAGTATGTTTGTTTCTCTCCTTTCTTCTTCCTTTGTTCCATCATTCCTGAAGGATGTTTTCCTTGGCTGAAGCTCACCTCTCTCTCACTCTTAGAGGCCAGCTCTAATGACCTGCAGCTCCAGGCCATGTTCCCAGGCCATCTCAGTCAGACATGGGTCAAGGCATTCCCATACTGTGCCAAGGAAGTCACTGAAGCAACACAAGGGACATCCTCATCTCCAAAAGTGGAGGTGCACAAATAATGCCTAGTGGTGTGTGACTGCAGTGACTCACAAGCACTACTGCTTTGGGTTGACATAGAATAGAAATGTTTAATTATTTTTTTCTGGCAAAACAAGACCAAAATCCCCTCCAGTTAATTTATTTTTGTGTTTACAGTAGAAGCATATCTTTTTTAAGGAGGATGTTTAACTCCTTTTAAGTGCAGGCAAATAATAAACTGAAATATGATTTTGAAATAGAATGTCAAAACACTTCAGTATCTTGTTTCCTTTTCATTTTCTCCTGCTGAAAACATTTGCTGAATTTGACCCAACCAATTTGTTTCCCTGGAACTGCAACTGTTTATTACATTGTCCTTTTTTTTTCTTTTTCTTTTTTTTTGCCAGGCTCTATTAATGAATTTGGTCTAAGAAGATTATAGGAACCCATTTAAGCTACTTTAACTTCAACAGCTAATCCCAGCACACCGCTCTTTTGCTCCAAAGACTCTTGTTCCACGAATGGAGAAAAATCATATTGGTCTCTCTGGTAGAGTGCTGAACACAACTCTTCACTTGGCAGAGGAGATAGATAGGACAGAGATTGATTAACGAAGATAACTAATTAGGAGCCTGGCCTGAGTCAGCCAAGGCATTTCACATAGATCAGCAAAGAAGCAAAGAGTCAAATTCAATAAAAACTAGGACTGAAGGAACACACTTCTGTATGCCATTATCTCTGGGAACTGGCTAAAACCTTTTGCATGATGTTATAAAGTCTCATTGTTGTATTAAGATGATAATTACATTCTTGATAGACATCAAAAGTTAAAAACAGGAGCATGACTACAGATACTTTAATGCTAAGTAAACTGATAACATGCTAATAAGAAGATCAGCTAAATTCTTCAGTGAGCTATTTTACGAAATTGTTGACAGAAGATTACCAGGGACTCAGGACACCTCAAGACTGCAGAGGTGGCTTTTCCAACAATTCCTCCTTGATTGTGGGTGAGCCATGCCATTTCTCTGAGCCTACTTTCATTACGGATAAAATAGGGGCAATAATACTTCCTTTGTATGCCTGTCTTTAGATTTTAGCCTCTTTGGAATAAGCATTGTGTCATTTCAGATACGAATAGTGTCTGGTACAACTAAATCACAGTTTGGTTCAGGGCTGTGGTGCTCCATCAGCAGCAATTAATCACATATACAAAAATAGATTGTTTCAATTTTAAAATCTAAGAAATGCTTTCCAGGACAGAACAACCTACAGCTGTAGGAAAGGTGTTTAATTTACTGAAGAACTTCTTTCCTCCACTAAATCCTTGGCACCCTCAGAAGTTGGGAGCATCCTGCCTCTGGGTCACTGACCGAAATTATGCTCTCAGGCTGGACAAATAGAAACAGGGAGATGACTGAGTTTGGTTTGGACCTCCTGTTCCTCATTGCACAGCCTCAGTAATTAGATTCCACCTTTTTTTCTGGGTCTTATAGCAATGCTTACACAAAGGCTGAGGTCTCCTCGTGTGGTGATGGTCAGGTGCTTGTGGAGCATCACAAGCTGCTATTGGGATAGGACACTCCCTTTGGACAGAGCAGCACCCACCAGCAGCTGTCCTCTCTTCTGATGACCATGGAATACTGCTGTCCTGGTTTAAACTTCATCAACTTGGATTTGCCTGGCATAATTTCAGACAAATGGAAGAGCTGAGACTGGCCAGGCACTGTCTCTGTTGGCCCTGACCCACATTTAACAGGTTTAATTTCCATTGCACCCACTAGAGATTGCTCTGAACGTCCATCTGATGTTTGTCACTCTTGGCCCATTACTAACTGTAACATGGATGTTGCTAAGCTATGCCTTAGATTTTTAATGACGTTTAAAGTAAGAACAGCGAACAATCTCTGAGTGGGGCCTGGAAGAGTCCAGAAATACAGGATGTGATCCCTTGAGCATATATGTTTGTGACTGTGTTCATCTAACTTTTGTCTCTTCCCTCCTGCACATTAGCTCTTGTCTTATGAAACCAAACCTTCAGGAGCAAGTAGCTGAACAGGTTGAATTTTTCAGCATAAAGCAGCGTCACCCCTGAGAGAGCGAATACTTCGGGAGATTGTTACCAGGTCTCCTCTGTGAGTCAGGATCACTGAGCTGCTGCTGATGGCTTGGTGGCTTTTTTGGACATGAGCCAACAGGGCTCAGCTGGACCTTAAATACACCAAATAACCACATACCCAGAACACACCATCACTGTTGTCAAAGGTAGCCTCTGCTGTCAGCCTGTCCCAAGAAACAACGCTCAACTGAGAAGGAAGTTTCTGTTTCCTGGTGAGTTGATAAACTCTTGTTGCTGTTGCCCCTGTGTTCCCGTGGTCTGATTGTGTTTTCCCTTTCATGCTCAGGCAGATGCCTGTGCCTTCCAGAGCTGTCAAACGTGGCAGCTTTTAAACAGCAAAACTCACTTTAAAAATAATCAGCCTCATTATACCGTTAGCAGTTTTGATCCTGTCATAACAATAGCTGCCACGTTTCTCCAGCGCATCCCAAATGTATCTCACACTCCCCTCACTGGGAAGATTAGCAGTTTGTATCTCACCTCTCCCTGGGTGTAAGGAAGAGAATCGCAGGGACCCCTACGTGGAAAAACACTCGACTCGGGATGTGTGAGGGAGTGCTGCCGCTCTACTCCCCTCCACCCCATTCATGGAGACCTGCTGGGGCTCTGGCACCCCCAGCTCTCTCCCCCACTGCTCCAGGTCCTGAGTAGCGCTGGGGATCTTAAACAGAAAGATGTTTCTAGCAAATGCCCCTCATGACCCCACTGGAGGGGTTGAAGGCTCCCTCCTCACCTTGACTGCTGAGCCTGACTATTGCAAAATATCAGCATATGGTGCAATAGTTTAAAAATAAGCCGCCTTTGCTTTTTGCTTAGAGCTGCTGAGACAATGTCTAGAGAAGCAGCCTTTGATCTCTCACGTCAGGGTGAACCAGGGGATGAAGAAAGCATCACCAAGAAGGTCCCCAGGCACCTGGGCCGAAAGGTACTTTTTCCTTGTTCTAACAGGTCCAGTGGAAGCATTAGAGATAAGACAGAGATTATCAGCTACCCCTGCCACCCCTCTGCTGGTACAGGGCTGTCCCACTTACCATTACTTTTTCCAGCTTAATTTTGGTCATCCAAAGGGTGTTTCTACAATGGTTCCCTCAAGAGACTACTCCGTGTGCCAACAGGCATCATAATTTACTGGCTTTGCTGATAGTCATCTTAATTATGCTTGTCCTATCTTCTGACTTGGAGCTTTCTCTTTTCCCAGCCTCCTGTGCTTCCATCTTTCAAATGCTTGACCTGAATGATGTTTACCAGTTTCCTTATTTTCCATTGCAGGACGTTCTGCTCAACTGCAGTAAAAGGCTTTGGATTTTGGATATTACAAACATAAACGTGACAACGACTGGTGATGAAAAACGTGGGATCCACACAGCAATGAAGGTGAGTAAGTAAGTCCAGAGACATTGATTTCTTCCGTCACAGATTTGCAACTTGTTAATGTTGTAACAGTTGATGGTTCCACAAAAGAAACAAAAACTTGGGCACTGGAGGAGAAAAACTAAGCTAACTTTAAAATCAACAAAGGAGCTATTTGTGTTCAGTGATTTAAGTCCATTTTCTAATTATAAACACCAGGGTAAACAAGTAAGCAAATGAGTGAGGCCATTCAATGCCATGCTGCAGAAGATGGGCACTTTCCCCTTGTTCTCACATTAACTCTGTATTTCCATTTCTCTCTCATTAATGTTATGCTTGGCACTACATTATATGCTCTAATTACCTGCAGACTTGGCCTACAGTTCATTTTTGCACGATAATTAATGCAACATTCATAAGAGGCCAAAATTTGATAATTAGAAGAGTACTTGGAAGTGCTCACTTACGTTAGAAATACACAGCATCACATTAAGAGGGGTATTTAACTACCTGCAGATGGGATAGCTCATAATAGGCTTCTGTTTTTTAAGTAAGGTGTTTCAATTACTGAAGTACAAGCAGGATCAATTAAGAATATTCAAATGGAAGATAATGAATGTTTTTTAATAAATGGAGATCTCGCAACTGGCATAATTAGATCTTTCATCTGCTAGGAAAAAAACACATGCCATTCGTCAAAGCTGTGGAACGAAGTAGTGACAAAAACACTTGGAGCTGTTTCCCTGTGCAATGGAGACACCACAGTTTCCAAAGGTATTGCAGAGCAGCAGCCATAAGACTGACTTTTGTTTGTCAGGCTTCTAACACCTGCCCCGGTGTTAGAATTGCAGTATCTGGGAATTGGGTGGCTTTTCTGCAGTGAAATATCCAGTGAAAAGTGACAATTGCAGTTTTCTGAAAACTTCTTGCAAAAAGTTCATCATTTCATGCTTCTACTTTGTGTGTGCAATAGCAGAACATTTTTGTGTCAAAACAAGACTTTCTTTATAACAAAATTCTACATATGCACATTGTTAATGTCAGCCCCTACTTTATGTTCCTTTCTGAATAGCAGACTATCACAAACTCCCTCACAGCACCTGGGGCTCACGCATGTTCCCTCCTACTCTCCAGCCTGCCGGTCCATGTTCTGGTCACTGGGGTTCCTGCCGTTGGTAGGGCCAGCTCTCACATGTGCCCATGCAATGTCTGTGGCTTTGTATCCTGGTAACTTCTGGATATCCTGAAAGTGGTGTTAGTAGGCTGGCCATATCCTAAGGCACCTGATGATAAGATCTGAAAATTATATTTTCTGGTAATGGAACAATGACACAAAAATTTTAAAAATAGTACTAACACCAAAATTTATAAGAAAGATCCTTGTTGGTGCCTTTGACGTCTCAACTAGTATCTACTTTGCTTTAGGCTAAGTTGTAGTAAGCCTCTCTAACTTAAGGTAAAGTTTCTTTGGCTACAGTAGCTGCTGCTTTTCCTCAGCTATCCATCCTGCTAACGGGGAAGGACAGGTCAGACAGCAAACACCACATTCCACCATGTTGTGTTGAATGGGAGCTGTGACTCCCCTCTCTTTCCTCCTCCTTTTTCAGTTAATATTTCTATGCTATGCGTTAACTAGCACATTCCTGCCTTTAGACCACTTCTGCCTTACAGCCCACTGGGTATGAATTCGTAAAACTTTTATACATCATATTATGAAAAATATTAACATGGCAAACTTTTGAGCTGTGCTAATAACTAGTCTTATTTTGTAAGCATTTTATTAGGATTAAATGTCATACCACAGATGGTGACATTGGAAATGGGTGCTTAATGTGAGTAAAAATCTCCGTATTCTCCTCTGCCCAGCCTTGGCTTGATAAATGCACTCCACGTTCTCCCTCAGTGCACTCAGGGCAGCAGCAGACCCTCTGTGCTCCCCATCCTACTCTGTCCTCCTATATACGCCCCACTTGCAAACAGTGATTCCCTGCGTCACTTTCACAGGCAGCTGCTCCTCATTTTTAGCTTGGTTAAAACTGATACTAGCAAAGGCAGTAAGTACATATTGCTCGGTGGCTGTGTTTTCAGTCCCCCGTTGTTCTTGGAGAAGGATGATGCTTCGTTTGCTCACCCGCCTTCCCTGCCAAGAGCTATTTCACAGCTAGGTTAGATCATCTTCAGGAGTGTGCTGGGGAGGACAGGAGGCGCCTTTGATGGCTTCTTCATTTCAATATGATTCAGAGGTTGCTACATCCCCATTTTCTGTTAGCTATATCCTTAAACATCCTGTGATCTGACTTCAGCCTTTCCAGTCTCAACAGGAGTAGTTCCTGGACATCTGCTAGTGAGAATCTCATACAAGTGATGCCAGCTACTGCTCCCCTCCAGGCTCAGGGACCCTCTGAACTTCTGTGTGCAAGAAGGACATGAGGAAAACAGTTTTCTTGTTTAAGCATTGTAGCAAGCAGAACCTCATCTCTTCTAAGATGTCTAAAAGAAAAATGTCAAGCTCATTCTGAACATTTGAGTACCCCATGGCCAAGCATGCTTCTCCAAGTGTCAGGAGAGGCAAAAATCTGAAGAGAAAAGCGTATGGCTGCAAACTATTTCTAATTTGTGGGAGGGTGGGGGGAATCCAAGAAACTAGGGAGCATAATCAAAAAGAGATGTTATTCTCTGGTGAGTTTCATAAAGTAAAAAGAGCTTTTTGAGATCCCCTGTTACACAAATGCCTTGTAGATTGGAGCATGACACTTAAGAACTGTATTGATCAATGTATTGATTTTGACCATAGGAGGAGGTAAATAGTGCAATCAAAATATCTGGCAATCAGAGAGAAATGCATGCAATAATCACTGATAAAGTCATATTCCTTCCCCTGCTGACACAATTAAATTTTCAGTTTTCTTGCAGGCGGAGAAATTAAGCTTTAGGTGAAACTAGTCATTCATTCTACTTGACGTAAAGTGAAATGCTGGCAGAAAACAATCCAAAAATATTTTATGAATATTGAGTCTTTGGATTGACTTAGCCAAGTTTGAGTCCTTTAAGCATATGTGAAGCTCTGGAGTTTGCTGGAATAGGTCTGTAGAATATATATTTTCATTGGCATTCAAGTCAATATCATAGTTACAACTGCAAATGGCAGAGAACAACCACAGAGTATGTGGTATCTAAATCTGAATGCTAACTGTTAAGACAGATCATAAATATACTTGTCATTTGTGCTATGGCAATAATCATTGTATGTTTTAAATATCGTATGGTTTCAGAATCAAGAGACTGATTTGCTTCAGACAGGATCGATAACCCCAAAGTCACCAAACCCTGTAATTGGCAAATTCTGTTCTGCAACATCATCTTTTTCAAAGTCTCACCAATTCTCAGCACAGTAACAACTGTTCTCCACAGCAGGAGGAGTTCAGAAAGCACAAGAACCCAAGCACAGGCACCTGGGAAGAAGAGTGGATGTCCCAACAAGCCTCAGGTGCAAAATCACCCTTCGATCCACAAAGGAAACTTTTGTCTACATGAGAATTGCTATTAGCTTACTTAAGGAATTTCTTTATAGTCAATCCAGCACAAGACATATCAGTTTCTTATTTAAACAAAGAATGTTTAAAACATAAAACTAAAACCAGACATTAAGTAAGCAAAACCCCATCTGTGTTTTTCCTTGGTTTATGCTGGTTTAAGTCCCTCAGCTTGGGCCAACGAGGTCGTATTGGTCACGTTTGCGTTACAGGGTGGGACCTTGACCATGTCCTTGGAGCATTTTCCCTGAAGACATCTGCTTACCTGGCTGAGCTCTGCCCCAGCTTTCTAACTAACGGGATCTCAGAGGCTGTTGCTGCCCAAGGGACTCCCAGACTGAAAGGGGATGTTTAAAGAAAAAACGCCGCTCTGGCAGCTAAACACTGCTATGAAAACATGCTGGGAACAATCAGATAAGACTTGGAAAACTTTTTTGGAGAGATCAGATTGTGCCTTTTTGCCACTATAGTGAGGATATCTGCACATGCTGCCTTGGAGGTTGATTCCTTCAGGCGGAGCTGTTTTTCCTAAACCCGCCTAACCACTGAGCCGATTTCTTTCTCCTCTCACATAACGAATCTCTCACTGGTAGCCCCAGCCCTTCAGCCTATGGACCTGATGTCCAGAGCACCACAGTCCTATGCTGTACAGCAATTCAGATGTGTTGTTGAACCCACTGCACTACAGCTTTTCTGTGCCTTGGCATAACTGGTGGAATATCACCCTCTGCCTGTGCCTCTTCGTGCTTGTGCTGGTGTGTGTAAATACTTTATTTGCATATACCTGCTGGTAACACTAGGCTACTTGATTTCTCTTAGTCCTGCTGCAGATTTGAGTATTCCTTCAGGGCTCACAAAACTATCAGCCCCTACCTGCCCATAGCTTTATACATCACCTCCAAATTTAAAGCGCAGAAGCAAACAAGTAAGTTCAAACCTCTGAAGGTTGTGCTATCCCCTTCCTTGGTTGTTTCTAGACCTCTGTATTTTCTGCTTCAGAGGAGATGGCATAGTCTATAAATCTCTGCCTTAGCCTCTGCTTTGGTAAAGAAATGTTGCTTGGATTTATGTTTGTTCCCGTTCTTGAGGAAAAGCAGAGCAATGATACATGTAGCAAATGGAACAGGAAACTGCATTTTAGCAAGCAGGTTTCAAATGCAACTTAAGTTTTGGCTCAACTACAACAATCACCCAACAACAAACCAAATTTTGTACCTACAATTCTTTGTGTTACATTGAGGCTATATAAGATGAACTTTGCCCAATAATCTAGCCAAAGATCACACCCCTGCATGATTAGCATGATACTTGCTACATGTAAAAAATACAACAAGGTTTCACCCTCTTTTTATGTAAACTTACTTCTATTTCTATAAAAATGAGAAGGTGTATTAGCCTTTATAACAGAAGTAGTGAGGTGTGCTGGAATTTGCCAGCATTTGTTATTTATTATTTTATCCATACTTATCCTCAGTACTTTGCTTGCACTTCTGTTGCTTCTTAGAATAGTCTGACACCACTAATTATTTTAAAAAATGAAATGGTTTATTCTAGAGCAGAGATCTCTGTATTTGGCCAAAGCATGTGATTTTCACTCATGGCATCTCTAAGCCCTTTGCTTATGCTTGTAATTGCTTGTTATTTATAAGTAAGAAAACCCAAATCTTGACCTTTGGGTGTCCAGATTGTGGCACTTTTTTTGCCATCCTGTGCTATCTTAAAACTAATACCTGGGAACAGTATTATCTGGGGAGAACATTGTCACACCCTTGGCTAATGAGCACATTTGACAAGTGCGATTTCAACCACACATAGCAATGACATTAAAACTTTCCAAACATCCCCTGTGATATTGATAATATCAACACTGAGCTCCTGGTTAAATGG
The DNA here is from genome assembly GCA_013400135.1 of Rhinoptilus africanus. NCBI lineage: Eukaryota > Metazoa > Chordata > Aves > Charadriiformes > Glareolidae > Rhinoptilus > Rhinoptilus africanus. Next base: position 251,627 of record VXBO01012097.1, on the reverse strand, counting down.
TCCTGTTTCGAAGCTGGACTTGATCCTGAGAGCTCTGAGTTTCTGCTCCTGTTTCGCACACGAACAGAATAGAATACTTTCCCTTCCAACTGCAAATACCCTATCCCATCCCATCCCGTCCCATCCTTTCTGTGTTGCTGAACCCTACCCTGGCTAAGTACACCACTGTAAAGTAAGTGTAAAAAAATAAGTAAAAGAGCCTCAGGAGCTCACTACTGTCTGTCCCTTAGAATTCACCAATGTGGAAAGACAGGAGAATGTGAAGGTCTTGGGAAGCTGAAGATGCTGACCCAAGGTGGCAGCTTCCCCTGCTACCATGACAGAGCAGCCACCCTTGGCTTTCTCACTTTCTCTGGAAGCAAACAGCCCCCAGAACGCCTCTGTAATTACCTGCATGGTCATGGGAAGGGTTAGAAGGAGCCAGACGATCACAAACCTCACAGTTTTCAGTGCACAATCACACCAATTATGTCAGGCACAAAACACAAGATTTTTAGGATCCTAAAATGATAAGCAGCTTTTCGGATCACGAAGGTTTCTCATCTAACAACCATCTCACCTCCTTACTTCATACCCAGACGCAATCTTGCTATTGCAGACCCACTGAATAGGTTTACCCACCACGATGTCCACACTGAGCTGCCTGGCTGCTTGCAGCCAAATCTCTCAGTGTTTTCTCTAACAGCAGAGGAGTCTAGGATGGGTTACCTGAAAAATGAGCCTTATTTAGCAAGCGGAGATGGCAATTATACTGTCCCTGTGTTCCTAATGCAGTCAGGAAATTACTTTCAAACAGGACCACAAGATCTGGTGGCTCCAGATAGGCTAGTCACCTCATATACCATCCAAAAAGCAATTCAATTACTGACATGGAAGTAAATTCAGCTGACTATATTCGTGCAAAGAGCATTTTTCTTGCTGAGCTTTACAGCTTTTGGGTGATTGAAAAGCACTAAGCAAGATCTCACAGTGATTAACAACACTCTGAAAAATATGGTTTCTGCTACACAACTCGGTAACATGCTGCTACTTAATTTCAGTGGGAATTCCCAAACTGGTTGTGAACATGCCATGAGGACACAAAACCAGGGAATTGTGGTAATGAGACCCTGGACTATTTAGGAGGAGGCATGGCTTAAGGAAGCAACTATTTTAAAAAGATGAGGCTGTCATGGCTGGAAAGAAAATACTGGGAGATGCTGTCTATTGAGATCATCTATTATATAGACATTAGGTTTGCAAAACCAGAAGCTGGGAAAAAAATGTATCAGGAGACTTAAGAATAGCTGAAGATTTCTGCCTGGGACATGCCCTGAGTGCATGTATACCAAGAGAACATCACAGCTGAGGCACAAGAGGTGTGACACTGTAATAGGTCAAATGGGGATTTCTGGGCAGGGATTCCCCAGTTCTTGTAAAAAAAAAAAATAAATCTGTAGCTTGCTTTTATGCTTTGTTTTGTTTTGTTTTGTTTTTTCAGTTTGACCCAGAACAACTAAGCTTCTTGCTTCCTTTTTATGGAAGAGACAACTTAGGGTTTCTCTCCTGAAGTAAGAACTGATGACACCGATTATTGGAATTATCCTTTCATTCCGACTAGGCTAAGAAATGTGGATTTCTTTCAACCACGTCAGACAACTGGTGTGCCTGGACTGTGATAATTCTGTTACACAGGTAAGCTGTGTTGCTATCAGAGTAAAAGTTTAGAGAAATTAAGAACACAACAATCTGGCTGCTGCCTCAAGGAGGGCTTGTACAGGAAATCTTGTGTGTATTTTAGCAGTGCTTTATCTGTGCTACCAAGCCTGCAGCTGCCAAGGTCTTAACTCCTAGCTGGTTAACAGGCACGCCTGTGCTTGGCCAAAAAAAATGGGTGTGTTCCAGGGGCTAAACACAATCTCATTAAATAAACTTGGTTGGTGAGGCTGCTATAGGAGTGTTACTGAACAACGCGTTCCTGGTATGTGCCTTCATGAATTCAGCATGCCACAGCCGCTTTGTCTAGCCAGCTTTGAATTGCTCAGTTTCATCTTCTCCAGCTGTAAATCATGTTGCTTAATTAATCTTAATTAAGTGTTGCGGGCATCTCTTGAGCTCAGTTATCTCTTTATTTAATTACAGTAACATACTATATAATGTTCTCTATTTGATGGGATGTTTTGCACAACAGTTAATCAAAAAACTGAAAGAATTAATTAGTTCTTAGAATATGTCTCTAAACGGGTGGACAAGTAAACTGCATGTTTGTCACAAATGCCTGGACTTGCTAGTCATCATAATCTGTTGCTGATATTATATACATAGAATCAGAAACACATTACCCGGTTCCGTGGCTCTCAGATCTCTGTAGGCTCTTCTGCAGCAGGAATCAGGCTAATATTAAACAGAGGTATCTGGCATTCGTCAGCTGAAAGGCTTGGCCGCAGCCCAGGAAAGTTTACAGTTTTGCTCTTGTTCCATAAACATTTACTGCCTGTGAACTGGCCCCTCTCTGCATCCCCAGCTGTATGGTGCGCTGGCCCGAGCCATCTCCCAAAAGGGACCGGCTGCCCAGGGAGAGCTGGTGCGCCAGCATGAACTCCTCTCGGAGCAGAACCAGCGCAAGGCAGGGCCATGGCTCCCGCAAAAGCATCTTGTGTTTCTGGTGGCTTGGAGACAAAGAGGACATTTCCTTCCTCACCACCTGCCTGCGTATTGGTACAGGGCCGTACTGATTTCTGTTCTAAACAAAGCCCAGAGCTGCTGGCCTCCTCCTTTTCTTTGCCAGATAGAAGCTGGGTCAGCAAAAAAATTGAACCTTACAGCAAAACTCTTGCAGGAAGGACAAAGCTGGTCCAAGGCAGGGGACTCCTCTGGGCAGCCCGCAGCCCCTGAGCTGGGGGACAGCGTGGCCCTGACGCACCTCCAGGGTGGGCTCCGCTCCGCTCGTCACCCTGCCTTGGGGCACCCTGTGCTCTCCAGGATTTTCTGGCTTTGCTGCCCACGGCTGTCACTCTTTCAGCAATACAAATGGAGGTGAGCACAACATGAGCTGTGCTGGTGACCAGGGGAGGTACACAACCCCTGAGCACTGGTCGTTTAAGACGAGCAATTTCTCTCCATCCACTCACCCAGACATATATGCTCAGTCAAGTACAATTTCCCGTACAAGTACAATACTTGCTAAAGAAAAACATGCAGAGCCTGACTGGTTTGCTATCAAAATTTCCATGAACTTTCTGCTTCTTCTTGAACTGAGCAGAGAGGTTCAGATGCATCAGCCATCTCTCCACGTGCAGGACACTTGGGTTTTGCTGGTTAGGAGACTGAGGAGAACGTGATGATCCTTGGAGATCCAAAAATAAGTACTGAGGGGGAATTACTCCCAAGCAGCACGAAACTTTCATTCATACTTCAGGAATCGGCTTCATCCAAATGGGGAGAAAATCCAGCTGGCCCAAAGCCCTTACAAGCTTAAATGCTGTTTTTCCGGTACATATGGCAGTACCATTCAAAGAGCTATGACAATGATACTGTTTATAGCTCTGAAAATGGCGCTGCCATCTGCACCATGGTGCAGCGGCTCATCCCCAGGACGCGGCTCTGCGGCAGGACCCATCCCGTGCCCTGCTCTTCTACATGCCCCAGCGTCCTGCTAAAGCACAACTCACGGCTCCTTAGTTGCAATAAATGCGAATGGAGGCACGACTTGGGTTGAGAAATCCCTGCCATCTGAAAGAAAAGCACCCTTGAAGTTGTTGTTGTGGTTATCTGGAGGGAAGGACAAGGAGATGCCAACCGTGTGGTCTTCTGCTGCTCTTGCTACAGCTGGCAGCCGGGAGAGCACCGGCCCCTGCACGCTGTTCCTGCACAAGCTAAGGAGGCTGTTGTAGTGGTGCAAGTGGAATACAGTGACACACACACCCCCAGCACACCAGTTTCCTCTTCTACCGTGTGGTTTAACAGGGAAAAAAGGGAAAGCCTCCCTCTCTTTTCTCATTCCCCCCATAATCCAGCACATTTTCTTTACTTCACGTCTGAATACAGTCAAGATGTTGCAGTGGAAGCATACTGCACTCCCCTCCCGGACTAGTCAGTAAGTGCTGCACAACATTGGACGTTAGTTTCTCCTGGAGAACAAGCACGTGGCATTCGCAGGGCACGATGCACACACTCCACCTACAGAGCAAATTGCAAGATACCCACTTCCCAATTAATCCCAGCGTGCTGCTTGCAATGAAGCATTGATCATTATTATTGCCCTTTCCAGCTGGAAGCCAGTTCTAGGTTGGGTATTTCCAGTTGCTCTTTGAGAGCAGTTTTCAAAATGGAAGGATTTATGCTTTGGAAAATTGTGCAGCCCCTCATTTGTATTGCTGAAACATCTTTCCAAGACAACTGCTGTATGACTACAGCCTTAACTCCCACCAGAGATTATCCTTATCACACTAATGTATTGTTAAAGTAGGAAGAAAGACAAAAAGGAGCTTTTCCTTCTCCTTGGCAGTGGCATCCTACCTGCAGTCTCCAAGGATGAGTGTGGGAAAAGGTTTGTGTTACAAGTTGAAAATACTTTTTCTGATGTCTGAAGTGTTTGAATCAGCCGTGTTCCTATGACAGGCACTGACAGCTTTCCTCTCAGTGCTTTTAAGCCACAAAAAAACCTCAGCAGGATCTCAAATAACTTTTCTGCAGCCTCACTGAGTATCTCATCAATAACAACTGTGACAAAATCAACTAGGGGACATAAACAAGGACAAAAAGAGAAGCAGAAGAACAAGAAGCAGTTTTATCATCCCAGTTCTCTCTCTAGCCCATGTTAGATTTGCCCACGGCTGATACAATGCGTAGGGGTGACAGTGGCTCACGGGTCTGGGCAAAAGACCATTCTCATGCTCTGGCAGAGCTGCCTGTGCCACGGCCGTGAGAAGGAAAGCAAAGGCACTTGCTGTCTGGGACAGCCTTCTGGGAATTGGCTCTGGCTTTCAGGCCAGCTGGGATGGACACGACAGTCCCAGCACAGCCCTGAGGCATGTCCTGTGTCAGCCTTGGGGACGGACTGGAGGACCCCATGGCCTCTCATGCATTGCAGGAGCAGTAGCTGCTTGTCCTCCCTCAGCTCTGCATCCTCGCCTACACACAGCATCCCTACCATGGGCATTTTTTACCTTCAGTTTAGCAATTCAGCATGGCATCACGAGTAACTCAGGTTTTTAGAGCAAGGTTAATGCAAGGGCTAAAATAGCATTTAGGGAATCCATTTATCTTATAGAAATATAAACAACTTCATTTTCTATTTACAGTGTAATGCAAAAGGGCTCTAAAGGACAACACTATCTCAGAGAAAACATCTGCATAGGTTTGAGCATGGTTTTTTAAGTGGCAATTTGATTTTAAAGACTTGTCAATACTTTGAATTTACTTGGCGCATGAAGGGAATATATTTAAGCAAGGTGCTGTATTATTTTATGAAATCATTGTTCAGAAGCATAGTCAATCCTCCTTTTTGACTATCTTTTTTTTTGGCTATGGATTCTTTAATATTTCATTAAATCTATGCTGTCAAAACTTTGTAAAGAATTAAGGGACCAGGAGTGTAGGAGTGTGTTTGTGTTGCTCTGGCTCTTAAGTAATTGTCAAAGTTCAGCAATAGCTTAATGAATCTGTTGGCAAACTTTTCCCTTTGACCATCCCTGTGGAGTTCCATTTGGGGACCCCATAAAGTGTATCTTCCTGGACAAAGGAGCTAGCAATTTTTTTTTAGCAAAATATTGTAGTGCCAGTTCATTCTGCCCCGATGCTCCAGCTCTCTTCTCTGATTCACAACGTGAACCGCTCATTATCTTTCACCAGTGACACCAAGGCAGAGTCACCCACCTCCTTAATAAAAGGAATGGAGCAATCCACATGGAACAGGGAGGCAGCCCCAAACCAAAGTACTGTTCTTAACTAAGTCCATCATTGCAGCTTGCCAGGGCTTCTCACTCCACCACAATTCCATGTTTTGGAACAGCTAAATTCACTTCCGAATGAATCATGCGGTTCAGAGACTGCCTTGGCAGCCTGCATGGGGTTTCTCTGCAGACCTTAATCGAAGTAGTGGTGACTTTGAAGACTGTGATAAAGAAGGACTGGTTTTGTCAGTGTCAAATTGTGAAATGCAGCTCTGCACACCTCCCAACCAGGACAGTAGGTGTCCATCCTGTGGAGGAGCCTGCCAAGCCATGGGCTCACATCCCCAACTGCTGCTAGTTAGGTGGAGCAGAGTAAGCGGCAATGAACTGTGCTGATTTACATGAGCATGAATTGGCTTGTGCCAGCAGCATTTTGCTTTTTTTGTTCTTGCTCCTTGTTGCTTTCTGAAACCGAGCTACTTTTGCTTTTGTCCCACCCTCTAGGGAGATATTTTTCACTTTGATCAAAAAGTGTAAAATCCTACCAGATCAGATTGTTAAGGTTTTGTAACTACTTAGCATAGCTACAATTGACTCTACATGGAAAATCAAGATTTTCCTCTCTGTAACTAGCAGAGCAAATGGAGAGGTGTTATGTTCAAGCGTTAGTGAGTCCCAGGATTTAGCACCTCAGTCAGCTTGGATTGCTCCAGGCAGAGTTAATTAACTTCACTGTAAAGGAGAGGTAGCAGCACACAGAGCCGGAGACTGTAGATCACCTTTTCCTTGTTTTCTTCAGTTGCACTTTTTGGAATAACTGCAACCAAGCCAGATTACAATTCAGTGACGGACATGCCAAGTGATGTTTGCGTAGGGATAAGGGCACGTGGTCCTATAATGGGAAATGACAGTGGAGAAATTGCCAGAGGGAGGAAAGCAGACACAAAAACTCCCATGAGGATGTTTCACAAACACCCAACACAAAGAACTGAGGGAATAACAGACACTTTAGACATCAATGTCTGAAATTTAGACTTTTGGCCTCTGTGCTCAACCCTCATCTAATTATAAGCACCCAATAAAGTCCCTCAGATCCCTAAATGCAAAGAACCCTGAAGAGCAAAGGAACCTGCCTCTGGCAAAGACTGCAGGAACCTCCCAACCTCTGAGCGAGTCTCAGCTTTCCAGCCCCATGCCATCAGCTCAGGCAGACTGGCACTGGTAACAGCAGCGTAGGGAGCAGAAAGGGATTTGGAGATCAAGCCTCCAAGTCTCTTTTTTCCTGGAGAGTCGAACTTGTTTCTCTGCCATCCCACAGTGACCCACCACTTCCAGACGACTAATTGCTTTCAGGTACAGATTCCTGTTCATGTTTTCTGTTGCAGTTTTTCCATTCTGCGCAAGTATTTAAATGTGCACACAGTGCAGGATGACTTTTTAACTTCTGTGGCTAATGTTCCTGGTTAGGAAAAGGAAGATGTCTTTCAGAAGGTGACAGAACATGGTGAAAGCGTCTGATGGTCTGAGACTTCATTTGAACTCTGTGCGTACTTATTAACAGACACGCAAAAATGAATTGAAGAAGACAGCCAGCTGGTCCTGGGCGGTGCTTTAGGTAAAGGAGTAAATTGCAGAATTATAATCCTCAGTGAGAGAGCTCGTACAATGAGCTCTCCCTGAACTCAGCTACTGCCTGTTTATGGTGTCCTTCAACGCTGCAGAGTAGTGACTTTTTCCTAGCTGAAATGTAGCTGCAGGGTGCTTGTGTGCAGAGTCTGGCTAGAGGAGGGTTACAGAAGACAGCTGTCCCTGCAGAGCAGGGAGGTGGCTAGGGCCAAAGGAAGCCTAACAAGCCTCATTACCACCAAGTGCATCTCAGAGAGGAAGAAATAGAAGAGCAAGAGTGGGAGAGCAGCACTTTTGGGTGCTGCAGTGGGTGTGTTGATTAAAGGAGCTCTGTTAGTGCTGGGTTATCCTGGAGAGCCTTGAAAAGGTGAGGGAGAGATATTACAAAAGACAGCTATGAGAGGGAGGCATAGCTGTGCTAATCCTGTTCTTGCTGACAGTTATTTAATCTGAGGAAATCTTTGTGGGTTGGGAGTTATGGGGTTTGTACCTGGCCCCCTTGTCTTTCCTCTCTCCTGGTGAGACACGGTGCTCCCTCTCCTCTCTGCCTGTGGGGCTGGGGAAGGACTTGAATGTTAAAACCAGAGCTGCTGGTCGTGGCCTCTAAGGGTCAGGACCCGAGTCCATCGGGGATGAAATGCAGTAGGGTGATGATGGCAGTCATTGCTGGGAGGCTGCTCTTGCCACCCTGGACATCGCAAAGGGTGAGAAGATCTCTTGAGGAGTTCTACTTCATGGGTGCTTTTGTACCTGCAAGCATGTCCAAGGGATAGTCCAACTGGCTCTTAAACACCCTGGAGCCTCCTCCTAGTCCTTCAGGTTTCAGTGATGGCCAGGAACTGGAGGATGCTGGAAGTTACCAAGGTTTTTCTTCTCTTCTAGTAATGTGCTGTCCGAGAAGCACTTATTGTTCCCTTCCTGTTCAGCCTGGACGGTCTCCCTGTGCCTGAGGTCTGTACTTGGTATTAGTCTATATCAAATTAGCAGCTTATGCAGCTTCCACTGGCTGCTTTCAAAAAGGCTGTTTGGCAACCCCTTGTTGCTGAGGAAGTCCTTTATTTCTTACAGCCTTTGAAGGGATGCTGCCAGTTCCCTGTCAGCAGTTGGGAGTTCTGAAGTGCAAAACTTCAAAAGCAGGTTGAGCGCTGACACAGGGAGCAGATTGAGGTCTGATCCCAGCTCTGACTCCGTCTATGCTGCCTCCTATCCAGGGAACCTGGCTACGGAAAGTTACAGATGGCAGAAACAGAAATTGTGTTCTCTACTTTAAACCCTGCTGTCTTAAAGCAACAGTTGAAATCTGCTGCCTCTCTTCAATATCTCATCATCCTAATGAGGAATAAACAAAAGCATTGAAGGAAAAAAGGAGAGAAACCCCCTGCCTGCCAGAAATCTGTTGGATTAGTTGGAGGGGGTTTTGTGTACTAGGATGTGCAATCTCCTCAGGATCTGTGGCTTCATGGGCTGGATGCAGAGGGCATGATCAGGAGAGCAGGTGGAGGGATCGGTGACATTCAGATGCTGGAGCAGCTGTGGGTGTGTAACACGGAAGGGCCAGATGCATTCTGTGTGTCTCCTGAGAGAAGATGCAAAAGTCTCATCAAGTATCTGTTCTTGTGACCTGTCATTCTGGTTTCAAGGTAGAGAGATTGTCATCGTGACGATCAGGATTTTCTTGGTCTCAAAATGAGCTCTGCTCCTTTTCCCTACCCTCTTTCCAGAAGTGTGCTGAGCAGGAAGCCAATTTCACACGTATTCCCTTTTTCTTTTTAATGTAGCTAATTGGAGCTGTGTGTCTGGAAGTGCCTGGTCCCTGGAACATTCTCGCGATGCTTGTCCTCCTGTGGCAGGAGCCCAGCTGGAAGGCTACACGCCATCTGAGGGAAGAGGAAGCCTCAGAGCTGTCAGAAGAACTCATTTAAGACAGGTACTGGATTTTGTTTTCCACACCCTTATGAGAACCTCTCATGGCTGTATCTAAACTCTAGGAATTATTCGAAGTCCCATATGCTTTATGCATGGGTCAGTCTTGGTCAAGCCAAGGGCTACAGAGCTCTTGTGTCCTAAGCACAGTCTGTGATATATTGTGGTGTGCAGCTCTGATGTGAAACTAATCCTAGCTTGTTACTGTCCTCTGCATCTTGTTCTACTCTTCCGTGTGGTACCGACTGGCGAGACCCTGCGCTATCGTAACACAGTCCCTTGAGTGAGAGCAACCATCACCAAAAAGGCAGCGCTCCTGCTGCGTGCTGTCTGCAGCATCCTGCAGCCAGGAGCCCACCCTCAATGTCCTGAGGTGAAACACCCCCATTCATCTGGGGTTTCTGCCTCTACCCCACAAATCTTAAGCTATACATCAAATGAGGCTTTACATTGTGTTAAATAAACAGTGAACAGACACACACACAGAGCTGCAGTAATAAAAGAAAGGACTTACAGAGCATGTTCATGGTTAGACAGGAGCTGGTCTACTGCAGAAGAGCAGGAGGAGCTTGGAGACAGAGGAACAGCCACTTTTAGTGCAGAAAGGAGAAAAGACAGACACAGTGAGGTAGTAAGGGGAGAAAGGAAAAAAACAGAGATAGTTAATAGGAAAATGCTTTCCAGATAGCCTGACATTAACCACCAAGAAGTTATGTTCCAATAATGTCAAAGTTAGAGCTACATCCCCAAACCTCCCAATAAAGGGGAAACCTGATTTTTACAGTAGTGGTAGTAACTGAGTTAGAACTATATGAGCCATCAGGTAGGTTCTTTTTTCGTAAACCATTTTGGTAATCCTTCAGCTTTTCCAGAATATCCTTTTCCTGTCCCACTGATATGACTTTAGGCAGGAACACTCTGCTGAGCCTGTTTTCCAAAAGTTCTTCAGTATTTCTCTAGGAGGGGATGTGGCAGCTACATATTGTCTTCCTCCTGCTAATTTCATGACTGCCACTAGCCCATTTGGTCTGATTGAGGATCCTCTTTTGAGGAAGCCACCTGTATCTTTTAAAAGTCTAGGGAGTAATAACTAGGTCACTTAATTTCTACCCATGATAATGGACATGTTCACTGCTATGAATTTGATTTATGGAAGCAATGCGGACCTGCCATAGATACCTGGCTGGTGATCCTCGAGCCTTTTCACAGCTCTAGTGTGCTGGAAATGTCGGTCTGCTTTTTTAAGTACAGATGGGGGAGTAATAGTTGAGCTCCTTGATTCTGTCAGACTGCAGTGCAGGAATAGGGCAGTTACTATTTAATTTGTAGTAAAGTTGTAACTATAGCTGGCTGTTAGCCAGCCCCCGGTACTAACTTTAAACATATACTGCTGTTGGCTGTGAACAAGGTCCTACTGGTCTCACCAGTCCTCTGAAGTGTAACAGACAATTACCAGTGCCTCTTAATGCACTTAGCCGTTCTAACTCCCTTCCTAGTTCTGCATTTTACTCCTGATCGGCCGACAGGAGCCTGATAAAGAGCAAACAGAGCAGAAAAACTTCCTACATAAACAGCAGTTGTGATGCAGAGAAGTTGAGAGCTTCTTAGACCTTTTCATAAATGGGGATTCCCTTGGATTTGATGGATTTGTTTATGGGTTTTTTTCCCTGTTGGCAGGGTGCCTGGAGATTTACAGGCAGACCTTGGTCCCTGTTGTAGATTTTAATGTCACTGTTGTCTTTATCTGGGCTCCCTAGGGCTAAAAAACACTATTGCTTGTGTATAGCACAGGATCTTGCTAAATGTTTCAACCAGTTGTCTCCTCGTAGGGGAATTTTTAATTTCTTAAGATATGAGTAAGAGAAAAGCCATGCTGCAGTTGATACTTTTCTCTATTGAATAACTAGCCTCACTGTTAGAAATTTGGGCCTTATTTCCAGTACAAATGCTCTAGTTTCAGCTTTCAGTCACAGGATCCTCTTTTCACTGCCTTTTATACTAAAGATTGTCTTTGATTGTCTTCTGGAAGCTTTGATTAAAGACCAGTTCTCCTTTAGGATCCCTTTAGGACCATCTGTGAATTTCTCACTGTAAGGCAGCCTTTCAAATATTTCACTTTCATTGTGCTTCATTCTCCCTGAATTTTCTGTCACGTTCCTGATCTGTGCACATCAGAACAGGCTGTAGCCTGTGACCAGACCATGTGAAATAAAGAGGTCACATCTTTATTTCTACTTGATATTCCTTTTATTTCTTCATTTGTGGACAGGCGAGAACCTTTTGTCCCTCTGATCTATGCTGAGCTGCCAGATTGGCATTCAGCTGCCCATCCTCGGTTACACACAAGCCTCATCCCCTGCAGACCTGTCCCTTCTCCTGAAGGACCCCACTCACAAACAGCTCACGGGGATCAGAAAAGAGGACTCTGATCCTCCAACGCCTGCCCAAAAAGTGAGTTTTGGGGAACTAAGAGAAGCAGGTAGCTGCAGTGAAATGAAGAATACTCATGTTTGCCTTTCCAGTCTTGAGGGTATTATCTCCACCCATATGTCCAGGCCATTATAGCTATGCTTCCAAGAACCTGAGCAGAAAGTCATGAGATGAGAAGGAGGGGGTTTTATCCCATGCTTATTAAAAACTGTAAGCATTAGCTGTGGCCCTTATTTCTTTGTGCTGTAGCAGATTTAGACATTATTCTGCAACAATTATCAAAAATAAAAATACAGTGATAAATAAAACGGTATACATGGAAAGAGGAGTGTGCAGTAGAAACTCTTTACCAAACAGAAACGGACAGAACAAGGCAGGAAAAACGAGGAACTTTGCAGGTTTGAAGGAGATGTCACCAGCTGTGGAAGACGTGGAGGTTAGTGAAAGGATGACTGACTCAGCAGCTCCACTGAATGATGAAGGAAAGAACTACACATTAGGGCCAACTGTGAGAGGAAGGAAAAGATTTGCACAGTTAACAGACCTGGCTTATTTTCTGCATTTCCTTGCTTTTCATTGACATTGCTAGTTTAATAAGAGCCTTTTTCTTTCAGCCCAACAATACCCTTGTCCTTCTGTATCTGTCTATCAAATATATCAAGAGCATCGTACAGGAGTTGCATGATGTTTAGATCAAGGTTTTATTCTCTTTCTGCTGACTTAAAATGGGGGTTGGAGGGAAGACTTTGCAATACACCTGTGTGATACACTTGACTGCAGAGGCAGAGTACACAGAGAGCCCAGCTTCAGGCATTTTGCCACCCTGATTGCCTTCTGGAGGAGCTTGTCTTCACTGGTTTCTCCGGGGCAAGAGGGATGCCCCAGCTCAGGCACCTCACGGGGGCAGTGGGGTTACCAGCCCCAGGCAACTGCAGGCTCACGGCTACCTCAGACCTCTGCCTGCCTCTACAGAAGAGACACGTTTCCGACACCCAGAGACCGGGATGTTGCTTTGAGCTGTCTGTTTTTCCTCCCCTAAAAGCCACTGAATTGGCTTAAGAGGCTGCAGTAGTGGTATAAGTAGCATCAGTGACAGTGACAACATAATTAAAATGAAAATAATTAAATGAATGATTTAAAAAAAATGAATGAAAAATAAAATGAATAATTAAAAAAAGCTGAAAATTATCCTGTTGGGGCACGAAAGCTTTGTAAGGCTAATTTAACCACAAGGGATGTCTTTCTCAGCTCGTCTTATCTGTGTCATAGTTTGACAAAAACTTTGGCAACAACAACTGAGAATTTGGATTGGTGAAGAAACCAAATTTCAGGCATCTAAAAATTCATCTGAATTAGACAACTTCCCTTATGTCATTAGAGTATAATTCAGAGTTGTCCCTTAACATATGCCTAACGTTTCTGAGTGATACTCCAAAGACCAGTTTCTGTCCAACTGCCTCTCTGCTGCTTCCCAATACATGTATTTTTTACTTAAAGGCATGTATGGATTTTGCAGATCACTGAGGATCTAGTTGCCTCCAAAATACTCAAGTCTCTACTGGAAGCCAAAGGGAGAAGCGCTGCTGAAAATCAAAGCCTTTTTGTTTAGTCTCGGGCGTTCTGAAATACTTGCTTGTAAAACTCCGTGTGTGCCTCCTGGCTTCAAACAAGAAGCGGAGGCGAGGCAGGCCAGCTCCAGAGGAGCACGACAGCCCGAACTGCTCAACCATTAATTAAGCTGACAATAAGAAGCCCAAGGTAAGCATACACAATTTAACTGCCAAATCTTCCAAGGCAAACTCCTGTGAACCTGTGCATAGGGGAAAGAGATTTGTAAGGAAATTAATTTAGCCTACAGCTTGTTTCAAAGGATTTTTATGGGCTTGTTTTAAAATTAAGAACAACGATTCTACCAAAAACAGAAAAATAAATGGTGTGTAACCGAAGTGTGTCATTTCCCTAAATTCTTTGAGCTGTGTTTTTTTTTATGGCTCCTGTTTTCTTCACCCCCATATGACGGCAGAAGCTGAACGGGGCTGTCTGTGCCTAAGGAGGGAGCGGAGGCGCTGGGGAAGGTGCGTGGCCTTGCTGGGGAGGTGGCTGTGACACTGGTGCTGGGGTGGAGCTCTGCAAACGTTCCCGTCTCCTGGGCTGACAGCGCTGTCGGTGGTATGAAAGCGAGCTCTTTGAAGATCTCTTGGTAACACTTCATGAAGTGTCATTCGTAATTGCTTCATTGCCTATGAAGTAGTTGCTTTGTGCAGTTTTCGTCTCAAATATTGTATCAAAGTGTTATAAAGTGCTTTCATTGCTAATAAACACTAACTACGGTGCTATAAAAACTTGTCAAAAAGCTCCATAGGGCATGAATCTCACTGAATAAATTATATGTGCCTTTAATACATTAATGTAAACTGTTACTGTTTCTGAGCACTACCAGGCAGCTTACAGATCAATCAATGATAAATTTATTCATACATAACATTAATGTAAGATACTATCAGTTTCTTGATTTATTTTTTTCTTTCTTTGGTACAAATACTTAAGTTTGCCTGTTTGGCTATGCTCCATTTCATGTAGCAATGCTGCATCCTTCCATTCCTTCCAAAGCAACAAACCCATATTGTATTTCCTTCACTTCTTTAAAAAAACAATAAAATAGTGTATTACTGTGGTTTGCACCTAAGCAGCTGTTACATGTCTTTTCAGAGGTGGCTTCACTGCAGCGGCGGAAAAAATACTGCCAGGACTCATACCTTTAGAGGCTTTAAGGCTAAAGGAACTTCTTCATGTTGAGAGAGGTAAGGATTTCAGAGCAGTATAATGCTCCTTTGATAAAAGGATGTGAACTACGTTTTTGTTTTTCCTTCATACAAGTGGACGGACATGAAGATAACCTAAATTCAGTCTAATATCCATGTATTTGTGCTAGATTATTTGGAAAGTGGTCTAGAAAGGGTTGTTCTTTACAGTGGTGTTTCCCAAGCTATTTTGGTCTGCTGCCTTCTTCCAGGAGAGTGCAAAATGCAGGCTGATGCCCTTGCAAATGCTGAATGCTTGGCTAACACTGTGGGCCATCTAAGTACCGGCCTGTTTTCACTTGTAGGTAAGATAATGCCCAGGTGAGTGACCAATGAGTCAGTGGTCCTTGGCAACACCCATTCCTCCCGGGAGTGAATGAACTCCCTGACAAAACTCTTATTAGCTTCAAGAGGATCGACAACTGACCCGGAAGGGCATCTTTCTGAACTAGAACAAAGTCAACGATTTCGGAGGAAAGGCACCCAGCTGCACTTGGACTCACAGCAGAGGCAGCAGCAGTTGCAGGTGGTCCCAACTGCCTGCAGGAGTCTCAGGGTGCGTTCCCACTGCGCGGGTGCATCCTGTGTCATTGTTTAAGGATGCTGCTGCAGGCAGTAATGGCTGCTGCCATGATAACTAACAAATACTGGTTTATACCCGACATTCTTTCCAGGTAATAAATATCACTTTGTAGATAAAGTTAAATGCTCTTTAGTACCATGTGCCTCTTTAGCTACTGAAGTGCTGCACTGTGTTTGATGGGCCTATGGGATAACACAAATCAACAGCCTAATTAACATCCCTTCTGTGCAGTCTGCAAGAACATCTCTTCAAAGACTGTTAGTGACAGTGACACTTAACAAGTGTCAGACAGAATCAACACGCTTTCTTGAGGGAGATGATTGACTTTGAAACTACTGGCTCAGTCACTGCCAAAAAAGGTTTAGCAAAGTAAGATGGTTATTTTGACTTCTGTGAGGGAAAGCAGCATCAGAGAAAAGCAGCAATGCAGGATGGACCACAGCAGTGCTCCTCTTTCCCAGCACAGTAGTGTTCAAGCAGGGACAAGGTAATCCAGCTAAGCTGTATCCTAAGGATTGCCCTGTTGTACAAAAATCACTTCAGAACCTGTGCCTGTAATGTGCCTGTGTTTTCTGGAATTGAATTTAAAGAAAGTCTCCATGGTGGGAGTCCCTGGCTCTGCTCTATGTGGAAGCACACAAAGCTAAACTGAGCTTCTGCTAGAGGGAATGTCTTCCTCCCTTGATGAAAGAAAAAGAGGAAAAATATCAGGAAGTCTGTCTGTTAGTTAACTCCGCACTCTGTTAATAGGATAAACTTCCATTCTGCAGGAAGAAGGGAAAACTGTCAGAGCTGTCCTCTCAAAAATACCCACATTTTCTGCAGTGAAAGTACAAGATGAGACCACTTCAGCCAGCTCTGCATCTGGCAGTGCCTATGCCACTTCTGCTCCAGGGTCAGGATGCCTCTGCTTGAGAGTTAATTTATAAGCATTTTACATAGAAAATGCTGAAGCTCACTTTGATCCAAGCATATTTCAAGGCCAGGCTGGATGGGGCTTTGATCAGCCTGGTCTAGTGGGAGGTGTCCCTGCCCAGGGCAGGGGGTTGGAACTAGCTGATCTTTAAGGTCCCTTCCAACCCAAACCATTCTGTGATCCTGTGATATGACATCTGTGGAGGAAGTCCCTCCACCTCTTTATGACTGGATTCTTACATGTTATCATTCCCTTGGAATGATCTCTCAGGAAAAAAAAAATGCATGTTTCTCCACAGACATTGGTGGCTGAGTCTCCCTTTGGATTTATCAGTTACCATTGACATCAGGGATACCAGCTTAAGCTTCCAGAAGATACTGTTCCTTCCAATCCAAACAAATCAGCCTCATCCTCAAACTTTGCTGGTGGTCAG
The DNA here is from genome assembly GCA_013400135.1 of Rhinoptilus africanus. Lineage (NCBI taxonomy): Eukaryota > Metazoa > Chordata > Aves > Charadriiformes > Glareolidae > Rhinoptilus > Rhinoptilus africanus. The sequence continues at coordinate 235,042 of VXBO01012097.1, read as the reverse complement.
GCTCCTGCCAGGGCACAGTTACAACCTCCCATCATTGCTCAGGAACGCTCGGAGACTTTAATGTAGATCAGCACCTTGTAATACCCTTCACGCTTGGATCAGTTACGCTGTTCCTGCTCACCTGTTGCCTCTGGTCCGTAAGAAGTTAAATTCATACAAAATAGCAGCCGTTACTAGAAAAGTTCACTCTAGCTGCACAAAGGTTACAGCCAATCTTTCCGTCTTCTGGCATCTTACAGTGCAATTAATTGCACTTGATGTGGAGTGTGCTAGTAACATTTTCTGTGCTTCCCCTTGTTCATAGGTTACGAATTTCAAGTAGTGTTTATAGGTTAAACTCAAATATGAATTTGTAAAATAGAGGGTTGTTAAATTTGTACTAACTACTTATGTAGTCTTTGGGTAGACGGTGCCAATGCCAAGGATACGATTCTCAAGTGAGGAACTGTTAGTAAATAAATTAACTGGGTGTAACAGGAGAAATTAAAGAAAGACTTATTTTAAGAGAAGAAGCGGAATTTAAAACCCACCTAATTATAAATCACTAAAATATTCTGCTTTGTCTCTGAAAATTTGAAAATAGACTTGGGACTCTGACACGTGTCAGTCACAGGTTCCCACAGCCAGGAGTCACTAATCTTGCATGTTAAGACAAGATTACTCTTCTGATTACAATGCCTGCAAAATACGAGGCCTCACAGTGAAACTAGGCTTCAGATTACAGGATTTCAGATAGTTTCATAACAGTAGCAAGAAAATACATCCCGGTTTATGCCTGCAATGTAAGAAAATACTTCAGATATTGAGGAGCTTGTATGTCTCAAAGGAGAGGACTACACTTTGTCACCAGTAAAAGAAAGGCAATGTGTGGTTCAATGAGCTCTTTGAGCAAGAGAAATCATGCAACTTAATCAGGATTAAATGAAGACACAGGGTCAAAAAGAGATTCTAGAAAAATTCCCACTTGGTAAGGTTGTGAACAACAAAGGAATTACAGGCCAGGTATAAATCTCATTGATGAAGATGCAACCATTAAGCAAAACATAGCAACAACAACAAAGGTGAGTTCCAAAACTGCCTCCTAAATGTAGGTACCTGAATTTTAAAAATGCTGTCTTCTGTGATGGATGATAGTAATGCTGAAGTAGCCTGTGATGGCCAAGGAACAGAAAGAGTAATGCAGAAGTAAGGACTGGAAATCATCAGCTAATGCAGGAATAGCCTTACTCAGCTGTATGTAATGGTTGATGTAGTATTTGCAAGACATTATGTACTCCCAAAGGCGTACATAAGGAAATATTGCATCTTTACTGGTGACAAAACAAAAACAAACCCACGTCTCTATCAATTCTCAGATCAGGTCATCTATTCAAGATGCAAACGCATACTGAGCAGCAGATGTTAGCAACAACCATAATCTTTACCAAATAAATAAAACCAAAAACCTCAAAATGTCCACTTTACTGTTTGAAATGTGCAGTTTAAGACACACCGAGATGGGCAGCTGACCAAGAACTGAAATCCCGGGTGGCTGAGCACTGCAGACAGGCTCACAGTAAACTAAGCAGGTACCTGGATGTGATGAAGCACGTGAACCAGGCAGGCTGGCACTAGCAGCCACCCAGCAATTGGAAATACAGGCATCAATTAAGGATCTAAAAAGTGGCAAAATGGTAAAAAGCAATCATATCCCAGCAGATGTAGTGAAAGCCCTTGGCATAATTCTGGAGATACCAGAGAGGCGGCCAAAATATCTTGAAAATGACAGGGCTCTTCTCTCCTACAGATAAACCTAAGGCTTTAGAAGCAGTTTTAATTACAGCAATGGGGAAGCTTTTCCACAGTGGGAGTTTACAGACAAAGAGGTGGTGCATATAATGCTTAAATAAATTCTCCTACTGCAATCAGAAAGGGAGAGAGTTATTTAAAAACGAAAGAGAAAAAAGAAGGTAACTTAAAATTAAAATGCACTTAAACAATTAGTCCTGAGTTTGAGAGATGTTTGCTGACACAATGCATAATAGAATATAACAATAATTGCTTAGATTTATATAGCATTTCTAGCCCTAAGGCATGTGGAGCTCTTTGCAAATGCTGATATGCATTGTCTAAAACCACTTTGACTGATAAAACATATTAATCTCTGGAGAGGAGGGAAGCAGCCCAACACATTCAGCACAGCTGTGCAAAGGTCTCGGTTGAGACCTATGCAGTTGGAACAGAAGGGAAGTAGGTGGATAGTAAATTGCTATCCGTAATGGAATTTATTCAGGTACCAAAATTAGTTTTAAACCCTGTTTTGGCCCTCTGGAATGAATGGAGAGAGTCCCAAAGGACTTGAAATCAGATTCGCTATGTTGGTACGTATTATGAGGGATGCATGTATTTACCTAAATGTAATTGTTTAAGTTATATTCGATTATTTAAGTGATGCATTTTCAATAGGTCTGGGCCTTGCCACGTAACAGGAGGAGATGTCAAGCAGTCCAGCCGCAGGGAGCACAGTGCTGTGTCCAGAAGTGGGCAGCAGGTCCCAGCTCCCAGTGAATGGGCAATGGACTCCTAATTACAGCTGGAAGACAGAAAATCTGTACGCATCTTGGTCTGCCTTATCGCACCATTCCCAGCACTAGCTCTTCAGCCTGTCCTGTATTCCCAACACAGGACACATTGCTGTTGAGAAGCTCAGCTAAATATCATTACATGAGACAGAATTCATTTTTTCAGCAGAAGCTTTCCACTTTAGGTGTATAAACCTGAATAAATATCTAGCATCATTGATTCAGGAAGCAGAGCTGGGATTAAATTAGGCAGTCCAATAATGGTGCTCCGTATTGGTAAGGACTCAAGTGAAATCAGATTAGAGCTTTTCCCAACAGATAATGTCCTGCTTTTTCATCAAGGCCTCCAAACCAATTAAAATTACCATTCAAATCACTTTGTGCAGAACAGGAGTTGCTTGCTTTTACTGTCAGGAGACCTAGAAGAATGAAAAAGTAAATGTGTGGAAATCTAGCCCATCTTTACTGTGTGAGTCCCACCAGACAGATGACTTTCCTATTTTTGTCATGCACTCCCTCGCTGTTTCCTTGCATTATCTTGTGCAGGAGAGAGGAAGAGAAACTGCAAGGAAAGCTGCAGATGCTGGACAGGAGGGAAGCAGATGGGAGAACAGCAGTAGGTGCCGAGGCTTTGCGGCAAGGGAGGCGTTTCTGAAGCCCTTGGGAGAGCTGTCAGAGCTTTCCAGGGCTCCGTGTGGAAAGCGTGTTCCTGTTCCAGGCCAGCGATTGCAAAATACTGGGGACACGTTGTTCATTATGCAAACTGGCTGCGCAAAGCAGAGAGAAATAAGAAACAGTCATGCATGTTAAAGACCAGGGAGGTTTAATTGGAAAAGACAACAATTAGTGTAAGTTACTTAAAGTTTCCATTTGGATCAGAGAGACAGTGAAATGAAACCCAACAATAAATGCACAGAGAAGAAACGTTAACCTGCAGCAGGACTACCCATCCCTGTGGCTTCTTCCCCTCTTCTGCTTTTCCTAATGGCACCCTTCCTTCCAGTGCCGTTCTCCAACAGCACTGGAGGGGCTACCGTAAGCTGGATCCCCGCAAACTTCTGTAGACCAAGTTACTTTCCGTTTTCATAAACAATGAACAGATTAAGAGAAGCTTTGCAGAGAGTAACAGGGCTGAGCCAGGGGTTTGAGTAAGTAGGCTTCGCTGGTGATACGCAGAAAGACTGGGCAGGACGCGGGATGGCGTGGGCAGGCAGCTCCTGGAGTTACTGGACTGAGCCCAGCTCCCCTTGATGGGCCATGGACTACAAAATCCCCACTGTTTCCTGCAGAAAGTGCTCTCCCAGAAACCTCCGAATTATATGGGTCATACCGCAAACGGGGAGCTGCTGAACCAGGGGTTAGGCATTCCCTAGGGAGATATAAACCAGGGCAACGAACAGTAAAGGTAAAGCTCAGACCAGAAAGAAAGCCTTTACTGGGATCCTGCCCCACCAGAATACATCAATTGCCTTCATTACCCAAAGCACAAGTCATGCAATTAAAAATAGACAAAAATGAGTTGATATTTCAGTCTCTTCCAAGCTCAAGGTGCCCTTCAGTGCCTTGGCTTCCCTACCAGAAACAAACCGATGCTGAAGACAAGTTCTGATCTTGAATTTTATATTAGGCCAAATAACAAAAAGGGGTTTATCTTGGCTCTAATCTCTTTTTCCAATATACAGACATATTGAAAGAGATTACCTTACTAAAATTGAAGGAAACTGTGGTATTTTAAAACCATAATCCCCTCTTTCCTCTGTAGGAAATAAGATAAATATCTTGATTTCACTCAGTACAATTACAAGAAGCTTTTCTCTTATCAAAAGTTCTCGGTTTCCTCTGGTGAGGCACTTTCTGAGCTGCGTACCAGGCTTCAGCAGTGTCCTGATTATTGCCAAGACAGGTGGGTTTTGGGTGAAGGAAGGTACCAGCCTCCTGTGACAGAGGGTACAGCGTAGGCGCCAGCATCAGCAGAGCCCAGGGCAGGAGTCCCCATGGGAACTGGTTTGTACTGGGACAGGCAGTTTGCTTTGGTGGGACTGGTGTGCAAGGAGCAGGGGAAGGCCAATGCGTGATGCCGGCAGCACTTCACCCTCCCTGGGAACAAGCCAGTGCAATGCCGAGCAAGAGAGGGGAGGCAAGGTCACCCCCCCCCCGCCCTTTCCGTAGAGTTCAACCTTTTTTGCAGAAGAATTTTGAGGGGTCAAAATAAAAACAAAACAAACCATAAAAACTCTTCAGCTTTTAAATTCAGTACACATCCCTAGGAAAAAAAAAGCAGGGAAGGGCTGGAAGGAGGAACCTTACCCCAGACTTCACAGATGATGGCTGAGAGAAAAGAAATTAGTGCCTCGACTTCCTACCCTGGGGATAACCCAACCTCAATAAAAAGCCTATTGCATTTAAAAAGACAAAGAAAGGCTTCAGCAATAACGTTAGAAAACACCCACAATAAAAAATAATTCCGCCTCCACACAAGCTGGAGGTACAGAGTGCGCAGCAACGCTGGTGGATGCTTCAGTAAGCAGAGACGTGCTTTGCCTTCCCCAAACCCGACAGGGGCAGAGCAGGGGCTGTACCTGAGACTGAGCGCAGCTTCGGAGAGGCTCCCGACTACCGTGTCCTGACACTAGCTCCCACCCCCATACAGCTTTTCTGGCTTCAATTAATGGTGCGAATCCTGCTCTTTATTTTCCAGACTGTGCTGGAGTCTCCCTTCCTCTGTTGCAGCTCTTGGCCTTTGGGATTCTTTTTCCTGTAGTTTGGACTGTAAATGATGTGGGGAGCGGCTGGTACCCGCGATATCGGTGATGCTGGCCCAGGGTTGTTTGTGCAGTGGGAGACCAAAGGCAAAGCCCTACCAAACAGCCCGGCAGCTCTCAGCGGCTCCTGCTCCCTTCCACTCGGGGTCATGGTACAGGAGGACAGAAAAAGCCTGGAGATGTGTCTGTGTCACTGTTAAGTAAAAGAGGCCAAAACCTCTGCTGGCACTGGCTCCCATTTACACACAGCTGCAAGCGTGTGTGCATTTTTCCCTGTCTGAAGCAATCAGCCGGGCTGTAGCACTGCCCGTGGCTCTCTGCCCTTTCTCCCCAGTTTTCTTTTTTAACACTTGCACTTCAACAGCGAGAAGAGAGCTGCCGGAGGAGAGCTGAGAAGGCCGAGCGGGCCAGGGCTCGGTGACGGGAGCATCAGTGGAAGGTGGGCACAGCCAACCTGGGCAGCCGTCCGGGCAGTGATGGGAAGGGAAGGAGCCCTTACTGCAGCTTCCCACCAGCCTGGCCATGCCTGCGGCTGCTTTGCGCTCCACACATCCCTGTGTGGATGCCATGCTGGATGTGTGTCCTGGACACTGCAAATGCTCTTGCACAGGGTGGATTCAGCCTCTGCGGGCAGCACATCAGCTGCCTGCAGGAGCTTTATGTGCAGAAGGGTGCCCTGGGCATTCACCTACTTGGAGAAATTAGGAGATAGAGAGACACACGCGTCTTCGTTCAGATGAGGGAGAGGGGAAAGGAGGGACAAGACAGTGGTGCAGATGATGATGTTCCAGCTTTTAGTTTGCAGGTTGTTTAATGCTGCACAGAACAACACATGGCCAAGCCCTTTGCCATGTGTGCAACTCTCTGGTTTTATGGTGATAACTCCCGATGCTGGGGAACACCTAAATTCCCAGACCCATGGGCTTCTCTGCTCTTGCATCCTGCATAGCGGAGTGTATCTCACCCTGCACTTCCTGACTCAGCCCGTATCTCCCCTTTGAGCTATCATGTATCTCCTGATGTTTATAGCTCCCTGTGTCCTGCTCATGATCCTTAACAACTCCCTGTCACAGTATTTGGGAATGTTAGAAGGGGTTACAGCTAACACTAGAAGGCTGTTACTGTGTGGGAGACTGATGCCAAGTTGTAAAATCATGCCAGGGAAGTTGGAACATAAGTTTGATTGTAAATATTGGCAAAGCTTCATAAAAAATTACAAGAAAGCTCCTCCAAGAAATTACAAAAATCTTTTTTTAGTTGTTATTGAGCTAATGCTCTCCTATATTTTTACAGAATACCTTTTCAGGTTTGCAGCTAATGGAATTTCAGTGAAAACCAAATTATCTCTTGACTAAGATTAACAACATTAGCAAAGGGGAAGAACTAGTAAGTGTGAAACTCTAATTCCCCAGTCTGAGCCTTTTCCCTGCTACAAGATTGCCCCCATGTACTATTTTTAACTACTTTGTCCGGTCTAGCTTTCAATGGCAGAATGAGCTGAGACATCTGTATGTACTCTACATGCCATCACACAACCACTCTGAAGAAGAAACTGGGAAATAAGAGCAAAGGCAAAAAAGAAATGTATTTAGAGAAGTAACGGAGGTTATTTCAAGGTCACTGAGAGCCCTTGCACTGAACCGAATGCAAACCAATACATTTGTGCTGCCTTTGCAACACCTCAGGGACAGATGCTGTTTTCTCCTGTCCTGCACTCATCAATCCCCACCGGGCTGCAATAAAATACTCCGGCTCCTTACAAAGCCACAGGCTGCTGGGAGCTGATGGGCTGAGGCTGTGGTCCAGGCTCAGTGCCGCGCCGTGTCCCTCTGCTTCCCGGCTGCCACCACCTGTCCCCTCACTTGTGCACATGGCTGCGGGGGGGTCGGGTTGCCCTTCCCCTCTGAAACTGGCACCCAGCAAAACGGAGAACTTGCTCCTGTCGGTGTGCCCTCAGTGCTACTACAAAGCAACGGAGTGAAAGCGAAGCGGCTGAGGCCATCCCCATCCCGGAGACCAGGCCACTCAACCAGCAGGGACTCTTGTCATCACCCAGTATGACCTGAACCAAAGAGGCTGCAGCACATGGCTGCACTCTCTTGCTCTGAACTCTCTTGCTTTGTGTTCAATACCTGTTCTTGAATGAGAGAGGTTATTACAAAGAAAGACAATCTTCAGTCTTGAATTTCTAGTGGTAGAAAACTGCATATGATAATCAGTTGTCATGGCTTACGATTTTCACTGTTAAACATGAGCACTGTGTTTCTAAAGCAAGTTTGTGCACTTTAAACTTCCAAGTCTTTCCCTTGCTACACATCTGTGCATTAGACTTCTGTACCGAAACACTGATCTCTCTGCCTTCTCTAGCACAAGATACATAGTTCATGTGCCAGGACTATTTTGTTATGGCCTCTTTTTGAAACCTTTAATCGCACTTCATTTTTTTCCAGTCTCCCTGGGGAGCGTGGTACCCCACTGCCTGCCCTGCTGGGCTGGGGACCTGGGCAGCCCTGGCTCCGTGTCCATGGGAACGGCCACCTTCCCCCTCCAGGCACAGCATCAAGCGGGAGCTGACGCTCGGCATCGAAGCCTGTTTCACACTGGCTGTTTATCAGACTCGCCTGCGGTCTGCAATCAGCGCCTCAAGAGGTACGGCCATAAAGACCACGTTTCTGTAACTCTAGAAACATCTGCCGTGTGCTCAGTTAACCAAGTAATTCGGAGCGCAGAGTAGCCCTGTCCTGCTCGCTCTTACTACTGTTAGACCTCTGATCTTCTGCTATCTGCATATGTTATCAGCAATTATTTGTTTTTCTCCAGAGAGGAGATTAAAAGTAAACAGCTTATGGCCAAGACCTGTTCCTTAAGAATCCTGATGAGAAATACACCTGCTAGAAGATGGTAATTTTATTACAATTTACAGACTATGGGGGTGAGCTAGTTAATACGTGCCATGCTGATGTAGGTACCAAGTCAAATGTGTTACTTCTTGCAAATTTCAACCTCATAAAATAAAATTAGTTTGGAGAATTGAGAGCTACTTTTCATGATCTCATGTTTACCAGTGGTACAGACATTATTTTGTCTTCTATTTTTGTCTCCTATTTTTTTGCGGGTGCAATTTTTGGCCAAACCCGGATCCTGGCAATGAGATAGAGCAACCTGAGGATACCAAGCTGCTGATCCACAGGGTTGTGATCTTGAAAGGCCCACTTGCCAGCCAGCAAGTGACACCGCACTGCAGCCACTGCCCAGAGGGGAACAGCAAGGTAGGAAACACGGGAACCCGGCCTGTGAGGTCTTTTGGGAAACCGGGAAAATTTCTGTTTCTCTCGATGTTCCCTGATAGATGCAAAATTAGTAGGAGTGGGGGGAAAGCTGCACTTCACGTAGGCAGTGTGGTCTGTTATCGACATGGTCTGAAGCAGTTCAGCTCTGCTTCTGGTTTCCACAAAGGTCAGAAATAAGACAAAAGTGGGGCTTTGTGGGATCCTGAGGCAGTTTCCTGCTACCACAGTCCTATCATATGATGAGGTGACTCTTGTAAGCTCATCAAACTTCAGCTTGGTAAAAATTAGACTTTTTCCCCCAATAGTCTTACTAAGAGGTTGTTTCAAACCATCACTGCCATGATGGCTGGAAACTTTAATCTAATTCCATGCTTAAATTTATTCCCGGCCACTTTATATCCATTGCTTCTTGTGACAACGATATTCCTCAGTTTAAATGACTCTTCTCCCTTCCCAGTCCTTACCCCCCTACAATGTATTTACAGAAAGCAATCAGATCCCCTCTTGGCCACCATTTTGCTGGATGAAACAAGCCAGCCATGCTCGAGCTGTGGTACGGAGCCGCGCGGCGCCATTCCTGCCAGCACAGGGAACTGATACTTGAACTGAAACCATGGGAGTGGAAATCGCATTTTGAGTAATCTCTGGTTGCACTGCCCAGAGGGCTCAGCCCAGGGGCTGTGCCAAAATGAAAGAACTACTCTGAAGTTACAATTTTTAAATTGTTTTGGTTGATATAATATTTCACGCCTTGGGATGGAGAGCTCTCATGAGGTTTCCCTCATCGGCATGGCCCTGTACCAGGTGGAAAGAGCAGCCTCCAGAGTGACCCACGGGACCACTCACTCCATACCCTTCCAGTAGAGTGCTCGTGTTGGATGGGGTATGCTTTTGGCCATGCCTAATGCTGGGCTTGCGGAGCTGTAATGCGGAAAACCTGTAAGACTGGTGAAAAAGGCTGCCAGAGAGCACCCAAGGATGTCAGCAGGGCTTATCCAGGCAACTGCAACTGATGAAAATGATACTACTGCCGTTTAAAGTCAAGTTCACCAAGAGATTTATGTCTATTAAGTGAAAAATTTCATTAGCTTCTCTTGTGCCTCTTGCTAAGCACCATCCCTAAGGACAGAGCCCTCCCAGGCACAGAAGAGGACGTTCCTTCAGGTCCTGCAGCCACCACAGAGCACTGTGATAATGCCCCTGCAGGGTACGGGCAGCTGAGGGTGGCTGCCCATGGGCCTGCTCATCACAATAATTTAGTCACAGGAGCACAATTGTTTGCATGCCAACATAATGTTTACATCTATTTGCTAAGATGAAGCAAAAAAAATTCCAACCATCAAAGACAAAAATCAAAATCCCAGCCTAAACACACACAAAGGTATTAGCTGCACTCTAGCAGTATTTCATCATCTTCTCTGAAAACAAATTACCTGTGTCTCTCAATGGGGAGTTTCTGCTAAACTCCTGTCAAAAGGAGGAATTACATAAAAAAGCAAAATTTGCAGAGATGTCGGGGGGATGTCATCATTTGTTGTGTTTCTCAACCTTTTGCTCAGAAACTTCCTAAAAAGAGCTCAGTGGGAATGTGCTTTATCAGCACATTCACAAAGGGGTGAAGTTCTTGCCTACCGGCCCCATTTATAAGGTGCTGGCTGGAGAAATTACAACACACGTCCTAAAGCTTAGCAGCCTGTCACTGCTGCAAGTCTCACAAGCACAGCAAAATATACGCTGCTCACACTGTGCCTCCGAAATGACCTATGGAAATCCAGTGTGAAGCAATGAGGCAATGAAGCAAAGAGCAGACCAAGTCCAAATGATCCATCCTGGGGCTAATGACCTTGTAGTGAAGAAGATGATAACATATGTCAAAGCTCTGATCCATCTTGCAGGATCATTAGAATTCCCAGGCAGTTCCTGCCAGTTAGAAATTTGAACCCTAACGGCCTGATTTGGCTCTAAATAACTGTATAGCTTTGGGCACTAGTATTCTGCCACTGAAATTCCTTTCTAAATGATACTTTAGTGATAAGAAAAAAATAACAGAACATTTATTTAGTTTGTGTAAAGGGGAAAAAACCCTTTTAGAAGCGTATCCATGTTGTAGTTAGTGCTAAAATATATTTAACAAATCAATTTCAAATCAAAGAGCTGCCTCCTTTCTGTTTAAAAACTGAGTCACAGTGAAGATTCACTTCCACATCAATTCCAGATTTGGTCAAACCAAGCTAAAATAGCATGTTTGTTATTGATGTATTTTCTTCCCTTGCCAGGTCTGTTTGTGAGTTTTGTGCACTCAAGTCCCCATCTGCTGCTTGCCTACTTCTCCTTAAGAGCAAAAGCAAAAAACAACCTTTCAGAAACTCTGGAAGAACCAATAAATACTGAATTTTACCCTTTCAACTAATTTGGTGGAGCTGAGGGTAGTCAGGAAACCCTGAGTTTGAACCCAAACCTTCATCTTTCACCTCTGGGCCACCTGAAGATCAGAGCCTTTAGCAAGTTTGTCCAAGCAAAGTTGTGCACATACTGAAATATCTAATTTTCTTTCATTTGTTGTTTGGTTTTGTTTAAAGCAGCACTGAAGCCCTTCCTTGCCCAGCCTGGCTGGCTGCTGTCACAGCCTGGAGCTAAATTTCAGGTTCTTGCTGCAGCCCTCGCACACCGTCCCCTTTCCAACACCACAAAGAGAGCAGGGCTGTAACACCTCCCTGATAATGCGACCTGTAAACATCTCCTTTCCAGAAATAACCTCCCTCTCGTTTACATAATTAGCTGTTTCCGCAAATGTGTGCACATGTGTGAAAGAGAGAAAACAGAGGGGAGACAAATATTTAGCATCATGTAGCCGCAGCAGACCTGGGCTCAAGATTCCTCGCTGCTGATACTGAAATGTTTTATAGGGACTTCAGCAGGGAGGGCTGAGATATTGTCCTGGCCGTGCCCGACCTGTCCCCCCGCGCTCACTGCCACGGTCCCTCCTTTCTCCCAAAACACCTCCACCGGTGCCAGCGGCCACTGCTATATCCCGCAGGAAAAATGCGATAACGAAGGCACGCGTCCTCCCCGTCTGAGGCTAAATGCACCTTTGCCGACGAAGCGCCCATGCTGGGAGAGCTTTCGGCTCGCCGAATGCCATGGGATGGCCCTGCCCCGGGAGAGCTGGAGAGGAGGCTCGGGAGGAGAGGCCAGGGAGGCTGTGCTGGCCAGGCTGTCGGCTGGAGGCTCGGCTGGGCTGGGGTGGGTGGGAAAGCCCCACTGCTGCTGCGGAGGAGGAGGAGGAGGAGGAGGAGCGGTGGGAGCACCAGGGCTTTCCGACCCCCGGCAGCAAATGTGTTACTCTGCCTCGGGAAGCTCTGCGGTCTCTGCGGCTGTCTTAGTGCCTAAGGAAGGATAAGAGATAAGAGGAACAGGAGGAGGCAGAACAGGAGGAGATAGTTTACTTGTACACCCAGAGCCTTGAGAGAGACCTGCCAGTTCCATCAGAAAGCAGCTCTGAGTAACTAACCTCTGTGTTTTCTGAGTCAAGCCATAAGTGCAGCCCATGAAATCCCACCATTTGGCAGGGCAGGATCACAAATCCATCCATGCCCTATCAACACAACTGAAATGACCCACACCGGGCACTGAATGTGCTGGGTGATTCAGCCCATACCCACGCCTGGGTGCACAGGGAAACCAGAGCACTCTTGAACCCAACTTGTGAAGCCATTTCCAACCCTGAGAGTTCGGGAACAGCCACTGAATGTGCCCCTTGTGCTGAGGGTGACTCTGCAGAAGGGGACAGTGTTTGGTGACACCTGTCCAGCCAGGATTTGACCTGTGAGGAGGTGACTGAGCACTGATGGAGTTAATGACTTGTGAAATTAAGGCTGTTGAAAAGGCATGGTCATTCAAAATCATCTTTGAAAAGATGCAAATCGCTTTGCTTGCCCAGCAGTGGGCATCGGGGCATCCTGAAGTGTATTTGCTGCAGGCAGCACCCAGGCTGCCGCTCAGGCAGAGGGTCCTCCGCATCAGGGAGACCCCCAGGAGCAAGGGGAGATGGGGCTCTGAGCTACCAGACCTGCAAAGGCAGGAGGGTTTTGGGGTGGCTGCTCATCTTTGTGAAAAGCTGCCTTGTAAACAGAGGGGCAAAAGTCTCTAACTTATTCCCTGTTTTAAAGCCACATAAAGTAATGCCATGCCATCAGCCCATCTATCCCGCCTGTATGTAGTGGCCTGTAGCCCAAAGCCTCCTTTGCTCCTGGCCAGGAAAAGGCAAGGAGAAAGGAAGAGCTCCTGCCTTTGCTTTTACAGACTGGAAGTGGCAATGCAAAGCTAAATCCAGGTGCAAATTCCCCCCCAAGCCCTGACTCTCCTGCCAATCCCACACGTCAAAGCCCTGCAACAGGCGGGTCTGGCTGTGTGGAGCAGAGGGCAGTGGGTGCACAGGGCACCCACCCGTGGAGCTCCCCTCACTGCGCAGACACCACCAGAGCCACCACAGGTCTGTCCTCAAATTCCAGCAGACATGTCACAGTATGGATGTGCCAGGAGGGGCTTCCAGCTCCGAGCTGGGGCAGCTCCGTGGGAGGGATGTGCAGGGGGTTGAGCCGTGGGGCAGGACCAGCCCTGTGCGCTCCCACTGGGGAAGCATCACAGGCACACGGCACTTCTTCCTTTGCTCCACGGCAGCTCTGACCCTCTCTTCCCTACAACCAGGGTGGATTTATTTCTATTCCAACAGATCTGTAAGCCGTGGAGTTACTAAACTTCTAAAAACCAGAGTCCTGTGTTGCTGCGTTGCCTGTTCCAACAGCAGCACGGGAGCACCGGGGCTCGCTGCAGTTCGGGAGATTTACTGGCACAGTTACTGGTGTTCCCTGTCGGGACCAATAAAACCCCACAACAGTGCTCTGGCATTGAGTGCCGGCTGCACGCAACGATTGACTGCACACTTCTCCCAGCAATTTGCGCACCTTCGGAGTGCTGACATGAGTGTGGGCTGATTGGGTTGTTTATTTGTTTTTGTATTTATGAGGATGATGAACTTCCAGCCCCCCCAAACTGCATGCTTCTTTTTTTTCCCACTTTGTTTCTCTTGGCTCTTCTAAAAGGAAAATCAGAATGTGTTTTACTTTGGAGAAATAAAATTGGCATCAGGCCTTTCTGAGAAGACCTCTCTGTGATGGAAAATGAGTAAATAAACCGCTCGCTATAGCTTTCCCTGAAGAGATTAATACACTGTACTGTGCAGAACAGTGCACTCCTGGAAGAGAGGAAATGGGGAATATACCAAAGCGACCGCCTTGACCCAAACGTTCCAGAGTTTGTCTACTCTGATCATTGCTCAATTATATTTTACCCAAAGTCATCTCCTTTGCTGTGGCAAAATTTCAGAACTCATTTTATGCAAGAATTCAGGCAATGCTGATGTGGGTTCCCATCCACTTGTGCAGAATGAGACTTTAATGATTCATGAAGGCAGGAGTCTGTTGTTTTGTGTTTAATAAATATCTATGCATGACAAAAGATATGCAAGCGCTATGTTTAAAGGGGAAGACACAATTTTGCAGACGATTAAGGCATTTTGCTTTCAGTCTCATGGTGCACAGAACTCCTGAACACATGCTACAGCCATCCAGAACCCACATCTATCACAGTTGATTATTGTACTAATTTTTGCCATACGATCGTTGAGTGCTCATTGTAAATTCTCCTATCCACTCATTATTCAGAACGATTCCCAAGTCCTTTCAATGAATGATATTCCAAACCATAGGTTATTAGAAGTCTGAATTGCAAATATTTATAATGAATTACACAATCTGCACTGCAACCAGAGAAACAAACCTTTGTATATGACATGTGAGCTGCAATCTCAGCCATTGAAAGATGAATAGGGCATGAATTTCAGATTGCAGCCACACCTGCAGATTTCAATTCACCATTTGCATGTGTCCTGCCTGAATTTTGCCATTGATGGTACACATCAGAATTGAAATCGGTGAATATCCAGTATTAAAAAAAGGGATTCTGGAAACTCCAACACTTGCAGAAAGCAAGCTCAGAAAGCAGGCAAATGAAAATTTTCTTTCAAAGCTGACTATTTAATTCTAATACTCTTTCCCATCGTACACATAGATCCAGCTCTAACTGAATCCTAACCCCTGGCTGTTATTGACATCTTCAAAAGACGTTTTGCACCACATCTTACCCCCCCAAGGAACGGGTGTCAGGAAAAACTCTCCCCATCTTCGTGTTCATAATTTAGGGATAAAGTGGGGCGGTTGCCAGGGCATTAAGCAAGCTGTGGTCAGCCTCGCATCACGGGTGAGCAGCAGAGCCCTTGCACAGCCTGCTCCCTCCCCCCACCGCCCCATGGCTGCGTCTGGCCCCAGGTGTGCTGTAAAAAGTCTCTCCCTGCCTGGGTCACCCACAGCACCACAGTCTTCCCAGAGCACTTGAAAAAAAAATAAAAAAAAAAAAAAAAAGAAAGAATGAGAACTGTCTCCCCAGCAGTCTCTCAGTCTGTGTGCGGTGAGGGCGTCTGCCTCTTCTCACTGATGTTTCATCGCATTCTGCTCTTCCTTATTCTTTTTTTCCCATTCCTAATATAAATGTGAAAAATCACAAAATGGGAATGTCAGAACATTTTGACACTAAAGTTATCAGCAGAAAAACAGAAGAAATGCCTTCCCTCCCTGCAAGGCACTCTCACAGGTCAGATGCATCCAAGAGCAAGAGCCTGGATTTTAACTGTGACAAAGACATTCTCTGCACTTGCAAACGCACCGGTGAGATGATTGTGAGCAAGGACAGAGCGGTTTGGACAGGCAGAACTGAAGGAAAGTTCAGATCATCTCAAGACTGGAAGTAGAGAGGAGTCTGAAATCCCAGTCTTACTGTCAACCACTCCTGACTCCCCCTTTGAGGCTAAAGGACTCATGTCAGCCTAATACAAAATCGCAAATCTGCGGGGTTTGGGGCAGGAACTCTGCCCTAGATTCAGTACAAGGTTTGTCCTTCTCTTCACTGCTCTCCCTGCCAGCTGTAAAATCCCACTTGCACAACTTCCCCATTTGCAGAAGCTCTTGGTCAGGAAGAAACAACTTTGAGGTTGAAAAAGAAGTGTGTGAACCAGGTCCAGCCCCTACGCAGCTTCTCGGTTGGGTTGGTGTGAAGCCAGCCCATACAGGAAGGTTTCGATATTTCAGCTGCTGGGCACAAACCCCTTGCATTTCCAAGCTAGTAAAGCAAATGTACACTGTAACTTGAGAGAACCCGCCTCACTAAATTTTTCTCCCATCCTTGCTGGGCCCAACCTTTTTTTGCCTTCGAGAGAAGCACTGAAGAAACAAAAATTCCTCAAGTGAGATTAACTATCCAAAGACTACAATTAGTTGGTTTTGCTTTAATCCCCACACGTCTATCATCACCGGTGCATAATCTACACCAGGGAAAGAAGCTGTGCTTTTCGCATCAGTTACAAAGCTGAGGAAAACAGAAAGTAATTGCTGTCTGAAGGGCTGATGTGCAGAGCTGCATCCCTCCCGCACGCGGAGGGAGGAGGGGATGTGGCAGTGGACAGCAAGTGTCTTGTGCAGAGCTGGAGAGATACAGAAAGGCAAGAGACAACCTGATTTACACATGTGGTATGATGAGGAGAGACGACACACTCTGATCCATAAACACACCCATAAAAGCTAGAAGTGGACAAGATGCCCTGTGCAGGTTTGGTTCTTACAGGGCCTTTTGCAATGGTTGTCACACCTAGATTGACAGGATTGTTATACACTTCCACGGATAACTTCTATGTGGTACAAGTGGGAGGGAGAAATTGGAAATAAGGAAAGCCTATCTCAGCTCTTTGGTGGGATCCACCATTTACTGCAGCCCACCAGAGCCTTTCCAGCTGGCCGGGGTGGCTGAGACCATGGCCACCCCTAGCTCTGGAGGAGAGGTGACTCTTCACATCTGCTTTGGCTGCCACAGAGACACTGATGTATTTCAAAAGAGTCTCAAAATAAGGAGTTTGTCAGCTCAGGGACACTCAGCAGAGAATGAAAGAAACCACCAGCACCTCAGCCCTCCTGAAGCTCAGGAGCCCATTTCCACCACTCAGCATCCCCAGGGCAGTGCTGGCCTGAGCCTGAGACTCCGCCAGGGCACAGGCAGGACCACGAGGTCTCACCGACTCTTAGTGAAACTTAGTGAAAAACTTATAAAAAAAGCAGTGAAACAATGTGGAGACATGAGGAGGCACTGGCATTGCCATCTGTGACACTTGGAGGTCAAACATCAGCACAGACTGAAGCAATTCACCTTCTGGGCTGATGTGCTCCCTGCCCTCTGCATCTCCAACCCACACCGACGAGACGCTCCCTGTTGTCTCTCCACCTTGTATACTTAACAAAAAGCATCTTGTTGCTATGCTTACTAGCCAAAATAGACGGGACTCTCTCCTTCTTTGTGTTTAGGCCACCGGGCTGACCCCCGCACCCACCAGGTGCAGCCGTGAGAGCACAGAGCCATCCCAGTAAACCAGGGACGGGAGTGAGCCCACCCTCCCCGCACAGGGACCTTTCCAGCGTTCAGCTCTGCAGCTCCCCAGCCAGTGGTACCGGGTCGCTCGCTGCGGGATGGTGTGCTGCATCCAGCAAGGACTGCTCTCTCAGTCCTCCAAACTGCAGCAGAGGAACACCTGCCTTGTCCCCGGGAGCATGGCTCCGACAGAAATACAGGCTGAGCATGGCACAGTGCCATGCATCCATCACAGACAGAGGGCTCGGGGACCGTGGCCCCCGAAGAATTTTTAATCATCAGAAGATAAATATGTTGTAAAGTCCTTCATGACTTTATGACTTCATGACTCATGCTTGAGAGGTCTGTCTCAAGGCTGTGACATGGCCTGCCCCATCTCCCATCCATTATACAGCTCAGGACTCTTTCCAAAACTTCAGAGATCATTGCAGAAGAGAGCCTGGGGCAAACCAGCAGATCAGACACAGCCAGCAAGTGCTCAGTGTCTCATTTAGTCTCCAGGCGGGTTCAGCTCTGAACACAAATTTGTTTAGCAAGTCCTCATCTGCACGCAAAGGGCCATGAATCCATATACCGAAAAAACCAAATCTCCTCTAGACAGTTGCATAGAAACACCTATGGGTTTTTTCAGGGATTGCAGTTTGTTCTGACATCACAAGAGACGATTGTTCTTCCCTCGCTTCCTCCCATGCTCTGCCTCCCACCTCTCCGCTCGGTGAGGAGAAGACAGCAGAAGTTGTCTCATATCAAAGAGCCCTCCAAGCCCCTCTGTACCCCAGCAGCGCACAGCCCACACGCTTTCCTCTTGCAACGAACACATTGTGGTACTCAGCCAAGGGTGGGGGGTGCGAGGTGTGGGGTCCAGATTCACTGGGACGCCGAACTGCCGACCACCAGAATTATGTCCTGTAGCCGTGTGAGGCTCCCGCAGAGATGGATGCTGCTGCCTTGCACAGGGGCAGGCTTTGACTGCTCTACAGTAAAAGGCAGACATCCCACCATTTTCTGAGCTGTTACACCAAAATGGCAAGCACCCCTCCTCCCAGAGAGCCTCTGAAGTGCCCCAGCAGGGTCAGGGCATTTGGGGAAGCTCACCCTTTGCCTTACATCAGTTCAGAAGACACAGCAGTGGCTGGTGGGGCTACAAAGGCAGAACCTGAGAAGGGGCAATGGGGTCCACGATCCCTCTGCTAGAGAAGACAGAGCAGGCAGCTTCCCCCACGATGCTCCCTGTGGGGCATACACAACTTCTGCATTCTCCCAACTCTTTCCTGAACACATCTCTGGAGAAACTGGACATGCCAACACATATCTGTTATCTACAAACCAGGCTGTCTGAGCACCCTAAGGATTTCTGTGTGCTTCTCTTGCCCCTCCACCTTTTTAAACAGTTAATTGATCACATATTTCAAACGCAATGTGAAACCAATACTTTAAGAAAACTCTAGAGAAGTACACTTTCTAGTGACTCCAGGCATTTTGCAGCATCTGAGAAACACTCACCTTAGTACATGAGTTGATCCATTTATTGTGGTGGTGGAACAGGGAACTGTCTGCCCCAAGATGGAAGGCCTTCGGTATCGCTCATCACCACAGCACAGGATGATGAGGAAGGCACGTCTGAAGGACTTGTTCAGGAAGGCGTAGAGGAAAGGGTTCAACCCTGAATTGATGTAGCCCAGCCACAGGAAAGCCGTCCACAGCTTCCCCGGCACCGTGTAGTTTATGAAAGGGTCCACTATGTTTGTGACAAAGAAGGGGGCCCAGCACAGGCAGAAGCACCCCATGATGATGCACAGGGTCTTGGCAGCTTTGGTCTCAGTCTTCATGCGGTGCGTGCTGTGCTGGTCCGGGTGGTGCGGCCGGCCGTCGGTGGGGGCCCCCGCGCGCTGCAGCACCTGGATCTGGCGGGCATGCTCCCTGGCCGTCACGTAGATGCGGTAGTAGGCCAGCACCATCAGGAGGAAGGGAATGTAGAAGGCCACCACGGAGCAGGTAATGGCGTATGGCTTGTTGACCATGAATATGCAGTAGGTGGAGTTGGAAGCCTTGTTGAACTGCCTTTGCTGAATCTGGCGCAGGGAGAGGAGGACAAGGACAAAGAATAAGGAAAGAAGTTCAGCACTGCTCCTCCGACACCAGCAGGCTGTTTGCCAGAACGTACCACCACCACTTTCTGATTCTCCCTCCTCCCTCCCCTCTCCCATCCACGCTACCTGCCTCACCCCCTGCTGCCTCTTCTGCCTGTGCTCACTCCCTGGGCCCTCCAGCCCTGCTGCTCCCCAGGTCTGCTGGACCAGCCCTCCCTGCAGCTCCAGCATCTTACAGCACGCCTCAACGGGCCAGTGAAAATCATCCCAACACCCCAGGTCAGACACAGAGAGGGGAAATAACTTCACTTTGTGCTGTGCTTTGTTGCAGTGCTCACTGCTCCGTTCACCAGGGCATGGTTTTACACCAAGGATGCACAAGTTTCACCCAGACGAGTCCTACAGGGGGAAGGACAGGGAAGAGACCGGGCTGCAGTGGCCTCGGCAGCTGGGGGGCAGCTCCAGGCTGGGGCTGACACTGAGCTTTCCAGGCACAGGGGCTGTGGGCAGCAGCCTGGGCAGGAGAGGTCTGCAGGTTGAGTCCATAGGCTGAGATGCGGTCAATGACTTGTGATGGAAACAGAGAGAGCAGATGAAGAAAGGGGTCTTGCATGTGAGTTTGGGGAGCAGGAGGCACAACTGGGACAGAAAGGACTTCTCTGATGCTATTCTTGCTACAGAACTATGCCACTGCAGGTCCATCAGGCCCATAATTTCTGGTGTTCATTCCAACAAGAGAATAACCTGGTCTCCTATTTAAAACTATAATATCAAAAATGATTTAACTGGGGATGTAAGTAAGTTTGCCTCTAAAGTAAACTATAAAGTATTTTCACCAGGTGGTGTTTGAACGCTGTGCTACCTCTCAACATGCAGCTACTGAAACGTGCCCAGTAAACATCAGCAAGTTACAAGAAAGGACAGGGTTTAGAAAAGCCAGTACAGACAGCTGGGTGTCAAGTCTTTTCTGAAAAGGTAGGGGCAATAAATCAGTGGAAGAAATCATATACCTGACACGGTTTGTTAAATAAACAAAATGCACCTCCCTTTTCTACCAGCTGCATGTCCTAAAGGTGCTTGTCTGGAAGCAATTTTGGCTTTATCGCCTTGTCTAGAGGCTTGGCAGCCTGCACCTGTTATTCTCCATGAGCCAAAAAGTATTCATATCTCATTGACTGAGACTTGGCATACGAGACGCCACATCTCTTTAAACAAGCTCTTCTAAATAAGGTGTTTTCACAGTTTGCCATTTTTTAATTCCTGCATCTCCACATTGAAAGGAGAACAGATTTGCAGCTCTTATATCCTTGCCTGTAGATGGGATCCTGCAAGTGAAGCCAGGCTGCAGTGGGGAAAACTAACTCCTGCTGAAATGACTTGTAGGGAGGAATTTCACCTTCTCCTCCCCTTCAAAGCTCACATTAAGACACGGGATATCGATGAGAATGGCCCAAAGCATCATCCCTTCTGGCGAAGTCTGGGTATCCCAGCTCTCCAAACATCACCAGCATGGCAAGGAGGGACCCTCGAGCTCAGATGGCAGCAGCCAGCACTCTCCGAGAGCTGCAGAGGCCAAGGGGAACCAAGGACTCCCAAGGTGCCCATTGGGAGCCAACCAGGGCTTGGCATGTTTTCAAAGGACTACTCACTGAACTGATTAGTAGAAACAGGTAAAATCCTCTCACAGAGCCACCACCGTCTTTGTGACAGTCCTTCCAGGACAGAGTCAAACCCCCTTAAAAACATCCTCCAGAAATTCAGCAGCCCCTCTGCGTTGATAACAAATAGTTTCTCCTTCAGCCTCTCTTACTTTTTTTTAATTTGAGTATTGCTTTTTAAAGAACAATATATAGCACCAAATATATCTGATACCAGGTTGGTGTACCTCCTTAGCTACTCACCAGATCAATGATGCCAATGCTATTCCAGCCCTGCATGATCGGGAGGAAAGAAATGAATGTCGGGATTACCCAGCACCCTCCAAGCATTACAGCAATGCGCAACGGAGTCATCTTGTTCCTGTAAACCAGAGGCTGGCAGCAGATAGCATAGTACCTGCAAGGAGAAAAGCGAGAGAACAACCATCATCAAAAGAGACTTCCAGGTCTTCTAAAAATAAAACTGTGGAGCATTTTCTCCAGCTTGTTTCTCCTGCCTTTCAAAATAGAGAAAAAAATGAATCTATAGCTTATTTCCATTGACTGCCTCTCACACAAAGAGCTCAGGGTATTTTCACAGCATGAGTAAATAAGGTCTCATAGTGCCTTGCAGGGAAAAGCCAGTATTTTCTGTTTTCCAGCTAGGGAAAATAAGGCACAGATTAATGCTGTGGTTTGTCTGAGGTCACGGAGCAAGGGAGTGACTTCACGTTCAGCCCTCCTCTCCCTCGGCACTTAGCCACAAAGCTGTCTGCACCCTCCTTACCACGACAAATGAGTCCACCTTCCTTCCCTTTAGCTGTAACTGAGTAAATGTTGGGGTTTTCCTAACTGCAATGGACATTTATTTTGACAAGACTGCAAAAGCTGTTATTGCAAATTAACAAAGTGTTTCAAAGCTGTGAAAATGTCAGTAAAAAGAAGTGTGTTTTTCTGTAACCAAGCTCCCTTTCTACCTCCCAGGAATCAGCTTTTTTCCTGCCTGGGCTTTAACCTCTCCCACAAGGACAGAGCAAATGTCTGCACGGAGCTTCTTGTCTTTTCACCGTCAAGGAGACGTGCCCTGTGCTCTCCTTTCTCCTCCTGACCCATCCGACATATTCATAGTACAACAGATGCCTGCAAATAACAACTGGCTGTGGACTGAAAATGCCTTCTCAGAGAAATATGAAATCAGCTCTTCTGTCTGTCTGGTCCCTACGCTACACACCTGCTACCAGATTTCTACATCAGGAAGGCGTATCAAACCTAAAACCGGAAATCCCTTTGCTCTGAAATTAATATATGCCCATTAGCATAGCAGATCAGTAACCATATCATCCTGGTGCAGATTTTCAGTGGTCCTGACCTGACGGACTGCCTCCCAATGAAATGTTTTCAATCTTTAGAGCTTTGGATTTCAGCACAAGTTGTAGAGACAGGCCAGTACCGATGTCCCCACTGCTGCGACAGGGAGCTGGCATCCAGAGACACAAGAAGTGCCCTCAAATTCTCATCTCTTCTAAATAACGAAATATATAACGCAGCTTTGTGCCTGATGAATATATTTTTCTTAAAGAATTAATAATGATGTAGTTTCCAGATTTGGTGAGCACAGAAATTATACATTAATAATCCCCACAGGATATGAGCACTGCATTGAAGAAGTGGACAGAGTTTCAAAAACTATTTATAAAGGGAATGAATGACCTCTGTCTGAGATATTTTTGAGCTAAGCTTCACATCAACGCATAATGTGTACGTGGAGAGAGCCTCGCTGCTGAGTGCCTATAAAAGTCGATTTTATGAGGTCAGTAGAACCATGAATTAGAGACATTAAATTAACAAACACACACTAAAGCTGGACCACTAACCTGAGATGCCTTCAGCACATTAAAATAAGACATATGTGAATGCACACATACACACAGTTTATGTGCATGCATTAGAGAGATGTCCTTGATGTGCAAAATTTATTTCAACAAGATTTCAGTGGGAACTAAAAGTTTTGTGCTAAACAGGCATGAAAATCTAAGAATTTCCAAATTTTCTTAAGACTTTTTTTAAAAGTCATGTGGAGTCAACTGAATTGCTTTATTTTGATAAAATCAGATTATATATTCCACACAAAGGGTTGAAAAAATACCAAAGTGTCAAAAGAAAACATTTTTAAAATCTCTTTGAAACAAGATTCAAAATGTCACAGGGGAAAAAAATGTTGAAACAAGCATTCAACTATTTCAATTTGATCATTTCTACATTCTCTTCTGGTTTCCTGTGCGCATGAAAATCAGCCTGTTCCTCTGAGAAGTTTCACTTTCAAAGAAGTATATTTGACAGTAACTGCTCTTTTAGAGCACTGGGTAAAACATTCCTCTTGCGGAGCTCATTTCCCCCAGCCACGGCAGTCAGCGGGTCTGACTCCTGTCCCCACGAACACAGCTCTCCCATCCCTCCCACGAGGGAGAAGCAGAAGCTGAATAATTTACAGAAATGGGATTTACTTAGTTTTGGAGCTTGCCTTCATCGGATCACGAGTTGAACAAGCGAGGGTATCCAGCCTCGAAGACCTGCAAAACTCAACTGGGTGGGACCCTGACCGATCTAATTAAATGAAGATAGATTTAAGTTTGAGCTGGCCCTGTTTTGAGTGGAAGGCTGGATCAGAGACCTCCAGAGGTCCTTTCCAATCTACGTTTTTCTGAGTCTATCAGACAATGAGGACCATCATGGTCAGATTTCACTATCTTAATCACCTCAGATGATAGAATAAATATTTCTTTGTTCCCAGGATAACTACCTTCCTCATGACAGCCACAACGTGTTTGTGTAACCTTGCCCTGTGTTGCAAGAGCTTATTGCGCTTGAATTTCACCCTGCTCTCCAGATTTCCTTCCCCCAGGAAATAAACTGACCTTTGAATTCAAACAGGTATTTTCAGCAATATTTGAGTACTTATTAGGACAGATGGTGCTTCCCTTGGCATAACGTCCAACTGCCCTTCTGACTCTAAGCACAAGGGAGATATATCTGGAATATTTAATTGTTTGCTATCTGAGAGACACCTACTGGAAAGTGCTACCCAGTGCTGTACATCAAAGGATTCTTGTGACATGCCTGATGGCAAGTTACTGCAAGTCACAAGAGAGTAAATTTATTTGCAGAAAGGGCGAAAGAAGAAATTCAATAACTAAATGGGAAAGAGCAGGCAGGACACCAGCTACCATTTCACAAGTTGAATAAACAAACAGAAAAGGAAAACCGTGATACACTGCTAATTAACTACAGCAAGAAAACAATTCTTCCAAGCAGTCTGAGTTATTACATTTCTGTACTTCTATCTCTGCTGCAGCTGACAGCATTACACTGACTTGTACATGCTATTAAAGGCCATTAGAGTAAAAATTATGCCTGTAAAAATGACATCTTAAGCTCTCATATTTCTTCCCTCCCAGTGATTCAGCAGCAATTTTCCTCCACTCACATGTCAAAAGATTATATATTTTTTTTATTTTTTTTTTTTTTGCTAGCTGCTGCTACTGTGAATTCCCTTGTGTTCAGACAGTCGAGCTGGGTTCCTCCTGCCCTCCACCGTTATCGGTAGCAAGGTTCTGCAATCGGAGTGTGGGTGACAATTTTGCTGATGGCAAGGGAGGCAGAGAAGCACACCCTCTGCTTTTCCATAGCTCAGCAGGATTTCCATTCAATGGTCCAGAGAGTCAGATAATAGAAATCTGTTTATGCTAACAGAAGTCACTGAAGTCACACCAACTTTTGCAGTAGCTGGTGATTTGATGTATGCGATGGTTTGGGCATTTAAGCAGCTATTTATTCACTGAGAAAAAAGTAATTATATCTTTAAGATTATCAATAGTTTTAGTCAAAACCTGAAATAAAGACATTTTCGTATTCTACATTTCTGCTTCCTTTCAAGCTAAAGCTGCTTTTCTCTGCTCATAAAGAATTTCTATTACGTACTGGTATGACAGTGTGATGAATGAATATAAAATGTAATACATACACATGATTAATATGATGTCCAAGCTTAATTAAATATTAATTCTTACTATTATCAGTCAAGACCTGTGTTTCTGCAGTTCCTTGAAAATGTTAACTTCCCTGTTACCTACAGCAGAGCAGATGATGCGAAACACATCCTCTTCTCCACCTCTGTTATGACATTCTTTGCTGAAGGGGAAATACAAGAATCCCTTCCTGGAGCTGCAGAGCATCCAAGTAGCTCCATAAAGCAAAGGTTATTATAATACCTCTCCTTTCCTACACCAGACACTTGCCACATGAAAGAATCAAGCGCTAACATTTTACAGACAGCTCAAAAGAAAAAATCCATAGCTCTTATGGCCTTACTTATGGCTCTTATGGCCACTGCAGATATGTCTGGCTACCAAGGATTTGTGACCTGCCCAGTGACACTTGGTGGCTCTGGGAAACAGTGCAGTGGCCACATTCTGTGCCAAGGATCATGAATGTGATGCTCCCTGGTCTTCTAGGGGAAGTTCCAGTGATATGGATGCCAGGGGGACCAATTAGTGCCAAGTGGATCGATTCCCAAAAGTGAACCTCATGTGTCACGAACACTCTCCCGAGGGGATGCAGGTGCACCTCAATCATGCTCATGAAAGCTCATGAAAGCTCATGAAAGCTACAAAAGGCACTCAAGGTTCAGCGACTCAGTGGCCTGATCTGTGGGGCAATTTTCTCCATATTCCTACGAGCATCACTAGCAGGAGCTGTGGGTGTCACATGGAGGAGTCCATACACAGTATCCACAAGTTGTAAGAGCAAAACATTTTATCCTTTCCCAACAGGACTGGCGCTGTGCCCGCTGGTGAGCTCCTCTTTGCAGTCAGTGCTACACGTAAAACCAGAAAGCAGATATAAATGTCTGTACATCAGCAGCACATTTGTACCTAACAGCCTTCAGCACTTCGGGTACAGAAGACATAATATCACATTCCTCAGCAGCAGGATCATGGACAGCTTGCCTAATGTTAAACTTGCGTATATGTGAAAACAGGAGATGGCAGATAAGAGAGAAGCTGTGAAGCCAAAGGGAAAATAGGCAGAAAATGAACCTCAGTTACATTCCTGCCTTGTACAACTGAACGCTGAATTGGCTTTCGTGGAAATGTAAGTGTTGTAAATCACGGGTGTTTGTTGCCATTTTGCCTGTATGAAAAATCCTACGCATGTACACACACACATGTACGCACGCTCCTTGTATCATACCCCAGGAAAAAAAAAAAAAATAAAAAAATTCCTGAAAAGCACATCAATTTTTACGTGATGACACTTCTAGTTATTGCAAGTTTATATCTTCTAGGCCCTTGCAGGAAAGAAAGGAAAGACCGAGACTGAGAATCAGCACTGCACATTGCATTTCAACACACCGGTGACCTAGATCTGACAGCAGCATAACTTAGCTGTGGTCTGTGGCGAGGATGGCTCTTTGTGGCAGTGACTGCCTACATACTCATCAAGCACCAACACAACGAGACTCCATTTGCGACCGGGATCTGTGGTCAAGACTGAAATCAAAGGTCCAAGGCCCTAGATAACCAGCTGGGCTAATAACGTTAACATACACCAGTTTCTGTAGCTAAAGAGAAGCAAGAAGTGACACAGTAGCCAGCACATCTGGCCACCCCTCAGCCTCGACATCCAAGCATCTCCTCAAGCCCATGGCCCAGGGCACATCTCCAGAGAGCAGTCCCGGAATACGCAGGATCCTGGAGTCCTGCTTCGGTGATGCTCTACCCACACGTCTGCTCTCTCCTTGCCTTCTGGGCATTACAGAAATAGAATTACTTATCTGCATTATGTAATTCCTTGCCCTTGGAGAAAAATTAAAGCATCTCCCTGGTTTGCAATGCAATTTTGTTTGAGCTACGGGTATGTAGACAATACCCTGCAAGAAGCTCCTTAGAAATCACAGACAGACAAATACACACCCACCTTTACCAAACAGACCGGTTCTGTGGGTGGCCCACATTTAAAACCATTTGGTGTCATGTGCATGTATAAAATTATATACATACCATATGTTTTATCATCACTGAGACCAAAATGAGCCAAGGAAAATTTACTGAACGCTCATCCTGAATAATTTTTTACCCCCCTCAAATAATCTCGAAAAAAAGAAGACAAGAGTGTGGGAAAACTGTGGGCACTATTAGCTCTCTCCCAAAGTAAGGATGCAAGAACCATGCCCACCCAGACCCTGTGCCTGTACCTGTCTGCTGAACCTTGAACACCAAAGTGGGAACGGCTTTTTTTTTTTTTGTGAGTTCCTAAGGAAAGAGAGGCCAAAGAAACGCAAGAGAGGATGGCCCGAGTCCACTACCTGCCACCACAGGGGACTCTGCTCCTACCCTGAGCCTGGCAGAGGGGCTCCTGGGGGCCACCCCCCCCAGGCAGCCAGCTCAGACACTGAACTGCACTGATGGAAAACTCCTGCAGGCGACAAGGACATTTATTTCAGAAGCTTCTTCTCCTCACAGGACACAAATTACATATAAGGATTTGGCTAATTTGTAAAATCTCCACCTTTGTCCTTTTGGAGCTCTCTGCTGGTGCGCTCCACAAAACCCCAATCTGAGCGTGGTTTTGCACACTCCTCCTCTTCCTCAGCGACCCCAGGCCAGGCCAGAGCCTTCAGCTGAACCCTGACCAAGTGGTGAAGTCTAAAGAGCCAGGATCTCAACTTATTTGTGCCTGTATGAAATTAAACCAGCGCTACCAGCTTTGCTGATATTTCAGCGAAAACAGATTCTGGCCTCCACATAAACAGATTTTTACATTTTTTTGGAAAGAACAGCTCTTTCTCTTTTCCTTTTTCCCACCGAGCAAATAAGCTATGGTATCTGACTGAGCCAAATAAAACAAAGTTATGCATTGCTGGTCCAGAAAAAAAAAAACGTCCCAAATTGATTATATCTAACAAAATTAAATTCTTATTAGAAAAACAACGGCCTGCTGGTGTTGAGATAATTACACTGAGAAAAATGCTAAAGAGAACAGTTAATTGGAACTGGATAAATTTAGCTGGTAATACAAACAAACGTATGTTGCCAAACAGAGATAGAGGACTCCTTCATGGTCCCCGTGTGGGTCAGTGTGTGTGGAGGGTTACCGGCAGCAACAGTGGCAAAAAAAATTACCATATTTCTAGAGGGTTTGTAAAGATTAATAAAGGACAGTGCATCCCTCAGGCTGTGCCATGGCCATCTGCTCTGCTATTTTTCTTAATGCTCTCGGACCTGAATTCTGCAAATCCCACGTTATTTTTCTTGCGGAGCGGAGTGCTGACAGGGATAACTCCTGGGTTACGTGTCGCATCTCGCAGCCCTCGGGGACGGTCTGCATTTGCCCTTGCTCAGCCCCTTCCCGTGTCACCTCTCTGTGCCTCCACCGAAGAGACTGGCAGCTGTAAGAGATCCGATGTCTTTCCAACTGAAAAGGGCACGGGGGATTTACACCCCGGTTCAAAACTATAGCTGGAATTTGTGTCATATAATCAGATTGCCGACTGCCTAATCATTACTTACTGATAGCTATTTAAAACCTAACAAGTCTCCCCACTAATAACCTCCTCCTCGTGCTGGCCAGCCGGCAGATGTTTCTCAGAGCACCGCTAGGCACGGCTGCTTTCTTCCCGTCCTTAAGCAAGACATCGTGCTCCCAACCTCGAGCCCCACCATGGCCCAGGTACCCTCTGGTGAGCCAGTTTCTTCCCCCTGCACCTGGACTGCGAAAGAGATGAGGGTGGAGAGGGATGTGGTGCAGCACGGGGAGCAGGAGGCAGCAGGCAGCGTGGGCAGAGCCAGCGACCACCCAGACCTGGCCACTCCTGTGGCCCCTGCCCGGGCTCCATCCCACCCCACGGAGAGGGCTGCTTCTCCAGAGGGGCTGCCACTGAAGAGCAGCAGAGGTTGTGAGTCTCTAAACCACCCTCTCTCTCAAGGGATTGTGCTAATTTGACGCCTGAACAGTACATTAATGTTAATTAATGTTTGTAAATGGTGCAACGAGCATCTGTCACTCTGGTGCTCCAACACTCTTTGGATACATCTGCTTTGCTTTACCCCTTATTTAGCAGTGATTATGTGGTATGTTTGATTTCCAGTAGGATTAGCGTTGAATATACACACAGTTGGGTCTGTTTTGTGGTGTGTTACATAGCAAATCTGGAGCTGTTTGGAACAGGCCAGGCAAACAGTGCACCCAGTGCCCAGCAGGGATGTAGACCTGGAGAAAAACTTCACAGGCTGGGACGCAGCCAGGGGAGCTGGAGGAAGCAGAGAGAGGGTACAGGATGCTCTGGTTGCATGAAGAGCAGAGGTGCCAGATGTGCATCTAAGGGCAAGAATAGACATTTAGGACCTGTTTGTTTCCCTATTGGTTCCCCAACACCCCCCCAGCAAGACTTCGAGAAGTAATTGTATTGCAACTTATACTGCAAATATTAGAGAAGAAAATTGCCTTTCCTGACAGGTTAACTATTTGGAGACTATCAGCCACTTGGCCTATTCATATGCAGTGCAATTATTTTTATTGCATGGACACAAAGAATGGACAGATATGCATAAAACATGCAATAAATAAATAATTCAAGGCTAAACCTTTCTTTTATATTGGAATACCAAAGAGATGATGAAAAAGCATAACCTAGTGACAGCAAAATTTGGATTCACTGAGCCCTGAGGTACCTTCTGATACCTTGGAAAAACACTTTTTCAGATAAGCCTGTCCCTAAGTCTCTGCAGTGCTTTGCTCCCTGTGTCTGACTGGTAAGATCAGTTTATCCTGTGGTGATTTCTCCAGATTTTCTCAAATGCCTTTGAGAATTAAAGCCTGAATGCCTTTTTTTTTTTTTTTTTTTTCCACAGAGGCAGTAATGGAAATAGATACAAGATATTAGCAGATAAAAGTCTTTTCAAGCAACACTTTCTGAGAATGTTGAACAGAATGACTTTCCAAACTGAGTCCTGAGGATTAGATTAACCACACAATTTCTTTTAAAAAAACCCACAGTTATATGCCCCGAAATAAAACAGAAGACAGGAAACATATGAATCACAGAAAAAACACCAGCTAGAAAAGGCATACTCCCATAAAGTCTGAATGAACAGAAGGGCAACAGCTAGCAAAAATTAAATAAAACAGGAAGCATTGCTGTTCGTGCTCCTCCAACCCAGCTGCCAGGACGGGTGAAGCAGTGGTGATGGAGAACAGCTCAAGGATGGGCTGCGTCATCCTTCCCTGCACAGAAACCCAGGCTTTCATCGACCTGCTCTGATCTTCTCAGGGATATCCATCACTATCTCCACATCTATTTTGTCTGCTTAACGCTGTTTGGGAGCCAATTCTCCCTGAGGAAAAAAACAACCCCAAAACAACCAAAACTTGTCACAGAAGTTCAAGTTTCTGCCAGCAACCTTTAAAGCCTAGGTCTGATGCTTTGCAGACAAGAGGGGGAAAGAAAGACATGTTGCTCTTACTCATATGAGAGTGAGTATTTTGAGCTGACGTGAAAGTTGCTTGGAGGTGACTGCAGAATCCTGCAAAAAATAAACTGTCTGGAAGTCTTTTCAAACCTCAGCTAACATTTGCACATGACAAGGGAGAGATACGCTTTGAAAGCCTGTAGTCCAAGTCCCAAAAGGAAAATCTGGTGCAGCAGTTCGAAATTAGGAGACTGCTAGCCCGTTAAACGCTTGCTGTGAGCAGCACATGTTGGGTACGCTGCCATTCGGGTTAGAGGATGGTTATTCTGTCAAGCCATTAATCTCTATTAGACTGCACTGTCAGGTACGCACTTTTTAACCAATAATGCATCAGGAACAGCACAACTTTTTGACTTCAGTCTGCAAAAGGAAAAGGATTTTCAAAATCGGCAGTGCTCAAGAAATAAGTGGAACTTAGAAAGTTTTTGTACTCGTATCTATTAAAATGTGACTAAAGTCTGGATATTTTCACTTTTCATCTCTAGGGCAGAAGTGAAGTGAGGTAAAAATTTTCTCTTTGCCCTTCTCAGGATGATGACAGACCAAGAGACACCTGGAAGTGATGCTGCCAGGTCAGTCACAGCACGGGGCTGGCACATCGCAACGGAGAAAAAGGCGGATTTAAAAGGTGGGGTTCAGCTTCCTTTTGTTGTGAAAAATGGATCTTTTATTCTGTATCCACCACTCTACCCAGGCTGTGTTGAAAATCCCTGTTGTCCTACTTGCCGAGGAGGTTTGGAACAGCAGCCAAATTCATAGCAGCAAAAGTGAATTAATCTCTGCAAAAAGGACACGGGAGTGAAGGGGATGGTCACTGGCTCCAGGTGACCTGCAGCAGGATATGGCACAAGTGTAATATCCCCCTCAATGTGGCAAGGAAGAGACCATGGCATGTCTGTAGGGATGTGGTAAGGGCCAGCATCAAAACATTCTCCCTATCTTCTTCCACCCAAATGCCTCCTCTGAAAGATGGAGAGAAAGACCTTGTGTTTAATGTCAGTTGGAAAATGGCTTATTAAACAGGCCCAGCAGGAAAAAATTTTCATGTCCTTGGTCTTTCTGAATGTTTAGATCCGACAGTGTTGCTAGGTAAGTGGCACCAGGTTTTGGATCTGCAAGCATCAAGGTCTGCTGCTTGTGTGGTGGAGAGTAATTGCTTTTATACACGATGTTTCCTGATTTACCTAATCAGGCCGCCAGACCATGCCAGTGAGCGAGCACTGCAGAAATGTAAAATAACATATGCAGTGGTCATTCAGGAAGAAAGGAAATATTTTAATAGGCTGTTTGGGACATGAAAGAGCTCATGACTTAGCACAGAAATTGCCGGTCGGGTTAGGACTGTTGCTGTGCTCAAGGACGATGTCCAGGTGGAGGTTAAACAACTTCAGTGACGGTAACAGTACTCTACTGGTGTCTTACTAAGTTGTATTTTGAAAATCATGTTAATAAGTCAGTCAATCAATCAGAGGAAGAAATACAACTTTAAGAGAGGAAGATGACTAGGGGCTGACCCACCTCCATGACATTTCCATTTACAGCAGTAAATGACAGTCCAGTGCTAGAGGAGGCACCTTGGTCTGCCTTGAGCACCGTGGTGGGCAGTCTGAACTTGACATTTGGTCCTGGGAGAACCCAGGAGCCCGTAGTCTTGGGACTCAATCAGATTCATACTGAGGTGTCCGATCAAACAGCAAGTGATGAAAGCCATGCACTTGACTTGGGATTCTCCCCTTCACATGAGACAGAGAGATCTCAGGCTTTCTCTTTCAGCTGACACTCACTGTCAGCAAACACAGACATAACTGTGCCTTCTTGTACTGGGAGAAGCAATACAGCTTTTGAAACATCTAAGATGAAATCCTGGCTTTTTTCATGTCAGTGGCAAAGCTCCAAATGATTACCCATGGAGTCAAAATAGCATCCAAGATGAACTTCTACAGCAACACTGAATGGCTAGGAGAGCTATATATGCTCTGCAGAGATTAGGTGATAGAGGAAAGTTTCTATGGCAAATTCGAGTGCCTTTGGAGAGGAGCAGCCTGCCTTGGGGATGTTGCTGTTAGTGCTCTGCTAATGATGCTGTGTGTGGTGGTCACTGCTCTAACAAGCGCTCAGTAAAGCTATTTTGAGAAGAGAATCAAGAAAAACATAGTACCAGGGAATTACCTAAAATATAGATCAGTTCTGCAGCTAGTCTGCAAAGGCATCACTCTTCAGCGTGAAAGCACCAAGCAAACGATAAAGGCTGCGATAATTATCCTTGTCAGGCCGCATCCAGCCACCAGCTTGGAGAGCCTTTTCTCCCTCTCTGCCTGAGAGCAAAGAACAGCACACATGAAAGAGAAAGAGCATTTGTGCGTCCTGAAATAATTCCCTGACAACTGGCAATTTCAGGTCAAAAATTGCCACTGTGTTTCTGTATCCCAGACAGTGCAGCTCTGCTCCCTCACCCCTGAACCTGCAGAGGTTTTCAGCACACCCATTAATGAATTCATCCTCAGCTGCTTTTCAAGTAATTTGACTGCTGTTTTGTCTAACAGGGCCAATACTGGAGGGATGGAAAATATTGGGGCATTTCTCTCTGTCAGTGCATTCATTAGGAAAAAGTTTACAGGCATTTTCCGAAAGATTTTTTTTTTTTTTTTTTGCTGTGACACTTAAGATAATCTCCAGCTCTTGGAACCTTCAAATTCAGAGCTCTAAACACTTTCTTTGGATCAGTTTGGCACCAAGATTGGTGGACATGGGGTTGTTTTTTTTTAGCAAGCGTGTGTGTGCATTTTTCATTCTGCTTTAAAGAATCTTTTTAATCCTGGAGAAATAGGAAGAACGTTTCGGTATCAGCAATAGGTTCAAATACACGCTTAGTAAGCTGAAATCTTTAAAAGCTTTTTTTCCCAACTTTATCGCAGGAGGCTGAGCCACTTAAATGGAGTGATGCTGATACAGGGCTCGCTCAAGCGCAGTCCCCATCACCCGCAAACCCCAGTGCAGGGGGTGCTGCTCCTTCCCCAAAACTCCTCAGAACAAACATGGAACAAGCTTGGAGAATTATTTTCCTCCAAAACACGGTTTCAGCTCCTGCTTTCTTTCAAGACAGCCGTTCTCCTGTGTCGTATTCTCATGATTAAAGCATTGGCTTGGGATGGGGGGATGGAGTGGGGGTCCCCAGAGTCAGCTCCCCATTTCCCTCTCTCCAAAAGAAGGGGAATCATCTCTGCGTGTCTGTAGGCAGCGACCCTCACCCACCGCTACGGCAGCCCTGCGTCTGGCAGGGAGAATTCAAGACTCCCTGAGCAGAGAATGAAAGAGGATAAAAAGACCAGAGCTGTTAGTCCTCCCCAGGTGTTTGCACTCTGCTCTGAGTATTTCATTCACCACAGAATAATCCATCTCATTTTAGGATGGGTTTTTTTTCAGTTGGGTTTTTTTTTCCATTTCCAGTTCCTTCTACTGAGCCGAGTGTTTGCAAACTGCCTCTGGTCTGTTTATAGAAAGAAAATCTTCCTCTGTAAAGCTGATCTCTGTTCTGCATCCCCAGAACATTAACTCCGAGCCACGCATTTCGACAGTCACGGAGCCAAGGCTGCCCCCAGCCCCTTCGCCACCCCAGACAAAGCTGTCCCAGGAGCACAGGGACCGAGGGGGACAGGCGGTGGGAGCAAGAAGTGGCAATGTGGTGGGGGTCTGCAAGAGGGTGCCACAGGCAGGAGAAAGGGGGGAGTTTCCCTTCTGTACACCCCATGCAGCAGGTTCCTCATCCCCTGTGGGTGTCAGAGATGAGAGCGTGAATGGGTGGGGGGAAAACAATATTTTCCCTGCATGTCCCTTTCTCTACACAACCCCATATGTTTAATTAGGAGCCTGGAGAACCAAACTCCAACATTTTATATAACAAGGCCACATCCAGAGCACAGCGCCTAACATCTGCTTTACTGGTAATTGGCTCAAAGTGGCAGTTTGTCAACGGTTTTAAGATAATGAGCTTCCTATTTGTGTTCCAGCCATCTAAACTTCCAGATAAGGACAAGAGCTGTAGCTATTACGCGTCAGCTCCTCTCTGGGCACAATACTGCATGTGCCGGTGCCCCTCTCTCCCACAGTAAAGGAGTGCTGCCCGTCAATGGAGAAGTTAACCAAGTATCTTTTGAAGAGTGGCTGGGTACAGCCTCTGGATGAAAGATGCTATTTAAATACCAGTTGTCATGATGACGAGAATGATTGCGGTTATTTTGGCCATGTTAGTAACACTAAGTAACAGTATTTTAGAAGGCACTGAAATCTCTGCACAGAACTCAAATGAAAGCTTGAAATATTTCTTATTAGAATAGCCGGTCAAGATGTTTTCTTCTAAGTATTCATCCTGTGAAAAATTCTTGCTATTTTGTATGGGAAGTTCTGCTGTCTATCCCAAAAAACTGCAGACAACAGTAAAAGAGAATTGTTTGCCACAAGCTATTTAGGATTTTGGCTTCATTTTAATTTTTCAATAAAAGTTTAAAAGAAAATAAAGTTTTTAGGATCTCCCACAAAACCCATGCACCCTTTTCAACAGCTTTATTTACTTCCTTGTTAGCCTTCATTAGTGGAGACATGCAAATGGATGCCTTAGAAAAACAGCCCATAAAATTGGGGGGGAGGGAGCAGTTGCCCTTTATCTTTTTCTCCCTATAATGTAGTAATATATGTCACACTGTGTCATTTAGTAATACCGGTTTTCATCTGCCTGCATGGCTGCTAGCAGCAGGAGGAACAGTTCTGATAGCACTTGAAAAGAGATGTCAAATATTTTTTTGACAGAAGAGAGGAAGCCAGATAACTCAGTGTTTCGGTTCCTGGGAAGACGGGGCTCAGCACATCAGGTCTTGCATTCCCCCAAGGCTTCCCTGCCTCCCCTGGCAGCCAGCAGACCCTGACACCAGCATCCCTGTTTAAACAACGTCCTGTGCATGATGCACCTCCTCCTCGTTTTTTTCTTTGGAAAGAAAAGGTGTCTTTTCTTTGCTTTGATGAAAAAACTGCGCCACATCTGATCAGTAAAGCAAACAGAGCTGTGATGCAAAGCGGCTGAGAACCTGGCTTGCTCTATCATTATAAATCTCATTCCTTTTGAAGTTTTCCTACACCAATGAAAATTCAGAGACCTCTCTCCAAAATTAGCTACCGGGATTTATTGCTCTTTTGCTCCCAGCAGGTTCATTTTTGCCCCTTGGCTACTGCTGACAAGCAACAACACCAAAGAAACTTAAAGGAACTACAATTATTCTCTACGCTCCTCTGTTCATACCTGTCCAGCGAGATACAGCACAGGTGCAGGATTGATGCTGTGGTGAGCAGGACATCGAGGGATGTTCGGACCAGGCAGAACATCTCTCCATAGATCCAGTTGTCCTGAACCAACTCAATGGCTCCAAACGGCATCACCAGCACTGACACCAGCAGGTCCGCAAAGGCAAGGGAAACAATGAAATAATTGGTCTTGATTTTCCTGCAAGACAGATCAAAAAATTAGGGTGGGACAGTTTCAGTCCAGCATCCTCTACATGTGGACAGAGACTTCAGCTTGTGTTTGGGTCTGATTTTCCCCACCACACTGAAAGGTCCTCTCTAATCTACTCCGCACTTTATATGGTCACCTTGAGCTTCTTCCTGGTTTTTACAGCTAAATATCCACCATGTTGCCTCATAAATGCACCTTACTGCTCACACAGAAGAGGCAAATGGATGCTCACAGGCCTCTGCATGTGGCTCAGCCTCCCAGCTTGCATCGGAGAGTTCAGAGTGGAGGAGGGGGGTTTTATTTTAACTTGTAAATTGAGAAAATCCTTCCAGAAAGCACTGAGAAGAATCTAGACTGAAGCTGTAATTTTAACTTGAAGAGTACTTTTTAAATCATAACAATAAAATAGAATTAAATCCATTAAAAATCCCACGCAGAATATGAATAGAGGCTGTTGAATATATCTCACTCTGCTCCTGAGGCTGGTCTGACAACTCCCAGGGGTAGCAGCAAGCCTCAAGACGGGAGTTTTGCCTGTGACCCCCCCAAATCACTGGCAGCATTTGCCAAGCTGCGGCAGAGCAGCACAACTGCAATGGGACCTTGATCTGTGTGGTTTTTTGATGGGTTTGTTAGGAAATTTGAGATGGAAAAGGGATAGAGGTCGACCTGCTTCTCCAAGGAATTGCTGCTTAGATCTGTTTTTCACGGATTTATCTGATTTTTTCACACAGAGTGTGCTAAAAATGTAGAGGATGGATACTAAAATGATCCGAGTGGGGATGCACTGAGGACAGTGTGAAGGTCTGACATCGTCGTGGTGCAATGCCCGGCCAGAGAAACCCTTAATCGCGTCATTTTATGCCCTGAATTTGGGGCACGGGGCTTTTTAGGTGGGGATTTTCCCCCGTGCCTCCCCGCGGAAGGGCAGCGGGCGGCTGGGTGGGCTCACCTGAGCTGCCTGTCCCGGCACACGGCCACCATCACCAGCAGGTTCCCCAGGATGGCC
Source organism: Rhinoptilus africanus (assembly GCA_013400135.1). Lineage (NCBI taxonomy): Eukaryota > Metazoa > Chordata > Aves > Charadriiformes > Glareolidae > Rhinoptilus > Rhinoptilus africanus. Next base: position 198,134 of record VXBO01012097.1, on the reverse strand, counting down.
ATCAGTATAACGGCGGAGATGAAGGTGAGCAGCACAATCTTCTCCGCTACGCCGAAGCCCTCACTCGAACTGGGGAGCACACGGCAAAAAAAAAAAAAAAAAAAAAGAGAAAAGAAAAGAAAAGAAGGTGCAGCAGCACTGGGAGGGGATCACTCAGGCAGCACCGGGGTGCCAGGCATGGACACTCGTTTTGGCGAGTGCGAGAGCAGCATCCCCACCACCGGTGCTGCGAGGGAGCTTTCCCACCAAGACCATTAACAAATTGCATTTCATATTATGGGGAAAGCTGCAAGGCAGCAGAAAAGCCACAGGTGGAGGATACCAGCAGCCCCCGTGGCCACCCAGGTCTCCCAGGGGTGGAGAAGCCAACACATACGGTGGAGGAGCCCATTTCTGGGATCTGGAGTGAACTGTGCTTGATTTCCTAAATCCCCTTCTAACTCAGAGCCTCTGGCTGAAAACGTTTGCATTCTCTTTTCACCCAAAAAAATAATGTCATTTTCTATGCAGAGGTATTTTGGTTTTCTCTCCTTTTCTTTTTCTATTTTTTCCCAAGAGTTTCCTCAAGATGAGCACTCTACATCTTGAATTTTGAAATCTTCTGCATAATCTTTTCCCTTGTTCTCTCTTCCCTTCACTTTATGCCACAAAACAAGAGGCAGACTGGCTTTTTTTTTTTTTTTTCCTTTTTCACTTGGTAACTTTTCTAGAATTCAGGAGAAGAAAATAAAATTTTTCTAAAAGAAAGTGCCCAATTTCTCCCTACCCTCACAGCAATAATTTCTTTTAGTTAATGAAGAAAAAAAGGAAGGATAACATTAAAACATAATGTTGGACATATTTTAAGTCTACATTTCTATAAATATCTTGTTAAATCTTTAAAAAAAAGTGTTGGGGTTTTTTTTGGCGCCTGCAAAGCAGGATGGTAATATACAGATGCAGTAAATAGTGTTCAATTCCTCATAAACCTGGTCTTATTACAAAATTTTGAGCCACTTTTCCTTTAAAGCTATTTCTAATTATTTATCCAGAACAAAATGCATCTTAAACCTTTGCCTGCTTGTGTAACTTTCCCTATTATATTACAGGGGTGAGAACGGGTGTTTGTTTGTGTTATCAAGTGTGGCTAGAAATAAACTGGCATTAAGGGCAGCAGTTGACACTAATTCATCAGGGAAATTTCTTCACAGCGTACGGAGCTGGTATTCGGCACCCAGGATTAATGTTGTGAGATTGTTCAGGTAATTGAAAAATTGAACTGTTATTCTCTTTTACTTTGACTTCCCCTGGGGTCACTTTTTATTTACTAAACACATTCCAGACTTTTACACTTTATCTCACTGAATTCCCCTGATTTTGGCAAAGCTAAAAATGATTAGAGACTGCTGAAGTCCTGCCTCCGCTACCTGTGCCATGTTAATAAGCTTCTAGCAACTGACTTCACCCTGAGCCTGCATTGCGGAACATCCACTTAATCACAATCTCCATTTTTGTCCCTAAAAACGACGCCACTTCGAGTATGACTTTTTTGCCCACTGCCAGACACACCAGTGGGTCAGACTGCAGCCTGCTGAAGTTGGACTTTTCATATTGATTATGAACAATATCTTCGGAATTCCTTGATTTTCAGTGTTCTACAAGGAAATGCATCACCAGGTATAGGTTCATCCTGATGGGATAGGATGTTTATGAGCAAATAAAGAAAAAGAAAGGAGATGCCCTGGATTTAAACTATTTTCATAGAAAAACACAGCACTAGGCAGACATATGAAGGCTCAAACCCAAGTGCTATAATCTGGCTATAATAAGAAAGAGGTCCAAGCAAACTGCATATTCTAGCTTCATAAATCTATGTCCATATGTCAAGTAGCGCTTTTTCACCTGTGAGAGCGCAGGTAGCTTTTAATTCCAGATAACCTCCCGTGTTAAAACTAAAGAGATTAATAAATGTCACGTAGAGTGGACAGTTGGGGGTTTCCAGACGCTGCCAGACACACGTCCTTCTGGAAGTGGGTTGTTAGGGTACCAGTGGGCCAGGAGAGGGGTATGGGTGGCTCAGGGCTCAGGGTACCCGCTAAGGAAGTGGGTTTTGTCCTGTGCTGGAATGAATGACCCCAGCCCAGAGGGAAAGGCATCATTGCTTCTTCTGCCCTGCCATTTTTCAGTGGTAATGTCAGTAAATCCACTCCACCCTAACGTAGGAAGGTTTCTGGGGTTACGGTGAAGGGGTCAGACATAGCCGTGTGTCCTCATCCAGCCAGACACTTATTTTTCTGCAAGCCAATTATAGATGCTAAGACAGGAGAAAGGCAAGATCAAGATGTGTTTTCACTTAGCACCTGAAAGAGTTTGCACTTAATTAGAAAGAGTCGCCTACTGAACTTAGCACAACTTCAATGACAGCAATTAAGGCTCCAGGAAGCTGGTAGCACTGGACAAACCCTTCAGTGCATTCAGAAATGTTGACAAGGCTCTGTCTGAACTAAATGTGGCTTTCCTGGTTTTTATGGGAGAGCACCGCTTCCTGACACCTTGGGTCATTAGTTCTTGGACAACTCTTGCAATGAGTGGATTTTGTGTCTGCAGTTCTTGCAATTACACTGCAATTGCAATTGCTGGCTGCAACTCGCCTACACTGGTCCAGTCATACTTCCTCTCATCTGACAGAAGAAAATGCCTATTGATCAAAAGGATCTGCCTCATCCATCACTCTGACAGTGGCCCGTAGGAGATGAAACGCCTACATGCGTATAGCAGTGCCTCCCTTGCATGCTCTCCCATGCCGCTAAGGTCTGCGTCACAGCGGGCTTGTGTTTAACAGCTTTGGGGGAATTTCTTTGCTTTCCTCTCTCCAGACTCCTTGTCAAACTCTCAGTACACGGTGAACACTATCCCAGGGCAGCTGTCCTCCTTGGGCTCCTAACAACATGCTAAATGCAAAATCAAGAAAATGGCATCAGTTTTTGTGCTTCTCAATCACCTCTGACCACCCCAAACTGGAGACAGAGATTCTTCCCTCAAAACTTCCCTAGTTGGCATCTAATTCCTTATCATAACACTAAAATCGCAAGCCACCCTACAGAACTGGTCATTGCCCACATGGCTGCTCCTAGAACAGGATGTCACTCCTTCCCTCTCTCCCATCCACCTCCACATACATCCGACCTGAAAGACCTCATTTTCCCCAGAAGCCAAGTCCAGTGTTGGAGATTTTGGGAGGCAGGAAGCTGAGAGATGCTGACACATGAACCTGCACTGCAGCAAAGTCCTTTGGAGAAGGATGAGCACACAGGAGGGGGTTGTGCCCCGTGGGCACCATGCACGGTGGGATGCACAAGCCGATTCTCCTCTGCTGGAGCCACACAGACTGCTCTGGGCCCACCACTTGCCTGCAGACGGTTTCTGCACGGCTGGGGAAGGTCAGACACTTGCCAAGCATCAGCATTTTGAGCACAACTGAATACCAGAGCCTTCATTAATAATGTCTGTTGGCAGAAGACGACACCATGAAAATTAAGAGGAAATGTCAAAGAAACATCTTGAAGGGCAGGTCTTAGGCACAGGCCTGCTGGCTGGGTACCAGGAGAGATGAAAAGCCTCAGAAACAATGGGGATGCCGGGATCAAAGGCATCTTCACTGCCGAGCTGTAACTGTACCTGTCTAACTAATCCCTCACAATGGGCTAACATTGCTCCGTGGCTGCATCTGTGAAACAAAACGTCAAACCACACTGAATAGCGCCACACAAAAGATGCTCCTTCTCCTCCCGAGCGAGCGTGGCAGCACACACATGCTGGCACAGTGGTAAAGAGGATGATGATGGTTTCATTTACACAGAGCCAGGCCGAGTCAGATTCATATTTTGTCTTATCATGCTTTGCCCATCCTTCTGCTGTTCCTAAACAATTCTCATCATTGTTATTTGAGCACCTCGCATTCGCACCCTGCGGCGAGTACAGAGAGGAGAGACACCTCCCTTGCCCCCGTGCCCTGCTGGGGGGGGTCAGCTGGCCATCAGCCACGTATGGGGCTTCTCCCTCCACCAGGCATTGCCTTGGGAGGGGGGCTGGTGACCAAGCCTGGCTGGGGTTTTTTTTCAGGGGAAGCCCCAGGGTTTTGAGGCTGTCTGCTGAGAGATCCCCATCCCTGGGATGCTGGCTCTCAGGCTGTGCTGCCCAGGGAAAGGCATCTGGTGTCACGGTTCCCTGGGGTCACATCCCTCGGAGGGAGGTGCACAGGAGGAGGGAGGCATTTTGATTTGTCCTGTTCCTCAAATACTTAAAGACACCCCTCTCATTTGGGCTGGTGAAGTAGTACAGGGACCATAATAGCAGGTAAAGACTTAGATCTGCCCTGTGCTGCCAGACACCTTCCTCAGTGAACAAGCTTATTGCTCGGTACAGAGACTGCCATCCCTTCCAGCCTCATCAGCAGCAAAGAGCTGTGCAAGCGAACAGACATCAAAAAGAATTACCCACCCCCGGTCTTGTTGGTGCACAGAGATTTTGAGTTTTGCACATCAAAACAACCTCTGGAAATGCCAAAGGAGCCCAGCACTGAGCCACATTTCACCAGATGTTGCCCTGCTTGAAGACCAAGGGCTTCAGCTTCAGCCAGGAAGCAGGGCAATGTTTTAAGCCTGCATTTCTCATCTGGTGTACAAAGGCAACCCTGCCCTAAAAGTGCTGGCATCCTGGTCTGCATCATTTGACTTGGCTGGCCACAGCCCAGGGCTCTGAACAGAGACCAGCAGGTCAGAAACGCACACTGGCACACTCATCTAGGGAGCATCTGCTGTGATAATAGTTTTGGAAGCGTTTAGGAGATCTCTCCTAAGAGTATTTCTCTCGTGCCATGTTGCATTGCTCCCCTGGGAAACATTAAATAGGCATATGCATCCCTGGGGGCACAGGAAGGTTCTTCACCTGGGGTATGTTTCTGTACATCTGCCTTTCGAATAATCTATCATCAAGTAGGAATATTTGTTAATTATTCAGTCTCAGTAATTCAAAGCTGTTAATAATGGAAGAAGTGGATATTGCTTTAAATTAAAATCAATGGTTTGCATAACATCTTTGATCAAATCTGAGTGTTCTGGCTTCCAAGCATGCTTCCCTGTTTAATAAAGCAGAGATTGATGGGTTTGCTATTATGAGGAAATGAGATTCAGACAAAATGATTGTTGGTTAGTGGGAATATAGAAATCACTTAAGGAAAAAGGTGAAATACTGATGTGGAATGAATTCTTAAAACCCATATATGGACATATTTAAAAGGCTCTTCTGTATAGTCATTAATGTGAAGAAAAAAAAGTGTAATTATTTTTTCAAGCTCTATTTCTATTTTCCTGTAAACACCCCAAATTTGCTAAACGACCTCAAGTGCTTTTGCATATTTTATGCAGCAATTAAACTGCACAGATCAGTCATGTCGGTAAGACCACGCACACTGCTCCTCTGGTTTTCATTACACATGTGGCACCCTGACCTCCCTGCCACCGCACTGGGAATAAGTCCCTAATAACCAGCTCAGTGCTGAGAGCACCGCAGGCACTGCACAGACACTCCTGCAGGAGTGAGAGACAGGGAGAAGAGAATGAGGGTTGAATAAAGAAGACTTTGGTTTTGTGGGCAGAAGAGCTCAGCTGATACAAAGGAGGCTGGATGGCCCATTTCCAAACTGGAGAGGAATAACTTTGCCCGCAGAGCCAACCTGGTGCATCTCCTGGAGGAAGCCAGGGACCGTAATGAGCACTTCATAACAAGGAACATGCGTAATTCTCATTGAAGAAGACATCAGTGAGCAGTGGTAACCTAGAAAAGAGCTTTTTTTCTTTATTTCAGTGGCTTCAGTGTATGGGGAATACATGGAAGAGTCTGTCCTCTTTGTTTTCAACCAAGCCAGGGCTTTTCCCTCTGTAACTCCAGCTGACATGACATACCATGTAGGTTTCTATCTACAAATAAACTGTCATTTGCCTCCCCTTCTTTCCACTCCCCTGATTATTCCTAGGCATAAAATCAGAGGCTGAGCGTTAAACACTTAAAAATCGAGTTATGTTATTTTATGAGTAAACCTAACAACGCGTGTCTCAGTATAGAGACTTAAAAATAGAGAAGATATTATTTGATCTATGGCTTTCCAGCTGTTACCCTATTCTTTTCTATTGCCAGCTAAAAATATGAACCAGAAGTCAGCATTAACCCAGAAGCATATAATTTATTTTAATGCCTTCAAATGCTACACTGCCTGCGCTGCCTTGCCTCAGACTGTGCAGATGGCAGGACAACTTCTAACAGATTCAAATCAATTATGTACTTCACTTCTGTTTTAGAAACAGATTGAAATTAATTAAAGTATTGACAAGCCAGAAATAAACAGCATTCTACATATCAAAATAACTCAGTCATATGATTAGTTTGAGTGCTTTTTTTTTTTTCTTAACCAAACAAACTGCGGCAGTGAGGTGGGTTGAAAGGGACGAAGTTTTCTCCTTTTATGCTGGTTTGAACCTCAGAAACATTCTACAGACTGACTGCTGGTGTGAGGCTGAAAACGAACCATGCCACTGCAAACACCATCAGCCCAAGTAGGATCATGAATGATGAAACAAGGACTTCAGGCCAACTCCTCCTGGACAAAACTATCGGTAACATCACTGATTCTGCACCTCCGCTCCACAAATTTCCTGGAGGCTGAATGCTAGAGTGCTTCAGAGAATTAAGTGTTTTAAGCAGCTGATAATACTGATTAAAATCAATTGTCAAGATGAAGCAAAGAAGACAGGGTATTTAAATGTTTTAAAAATTGCCGTGTGTGGGCTGCACAGTCAATCAGTACGTGCGAGGAGCGCTCTCCCATGCGTGAGCGGGAGCGTGCTGGAGCTGCCAGACGCTGGGGGACCTCGGGAGACACCAGGGCCACAGCAATGGCTCCAGCCCTGCAGAGACCCCAGGCTTTGAGACTGCCCAGATTCGGGCTGACAGGCAAGGCAGGAGGGGCTCCAAGTACCAAACCCAGAAAAAACCTGAGCTCTCTGCTGGTCCATGCAATTTCCTTAGCTTACAGTTCTTGCCTTTTCTAGATGGAAATTGGATCTGGGGTTGAAAACTGATCCTGAACAATGCGCTGCTTTACCACGATCTTCATAAATATAGGTCTGAGTTATATAGAAAACATGCAACAGAGGTAGGAAACAAACCCAGACCTGGTGAGCCTCCAGACACTGCCTAAATGTAGGAGCTCTCCCTTTGCAGGGAAGTTAGATGGGTCCAGCAGCCACATCCATCTCTACTGATCTACAGTGAAGGACGAAACTCTGGCTCTGCTCTTTCCCAAGCAGCAGATCAAGTGTTAGATAATTTACACCCACAGATGAAAGGATATTGCTGCAAAGCTGATGCACATAAGTACAATCCTTAAAAACCATTAGAATGTCACCTAAAATATATGCTAAAATTAACTTACGAAATTAGCATTCAATTAAGATCATGGTATTTACATGGAGGAAGGGCAGCTGCTGCAGTTCCTCTGTTTGGGATCCACTAACAACGACCGCAGGAGAGCCCTTGTGCAAAGCCCTGTGCAATCCCAAATGGCAATCTTACACATCTACCTGGAGTTTGCAGGATCGTCGCACTGCCTTTTGTTCCTTACAATGTATTTCCAAGTTTTCAAACGTGGCTCCCAATGACCCACCCTTCACGTGCCAAATATTCCCCTTTTATTTTCACATAAATATAACACTACTTTTTGGATATATAGGGTCTACTTATTTTAATGAGGCTACCAAATATTCCACAGCTATGAAAAAAACCAAATCTCTGCCTTAGGCATAGGTAGGATTTTAGGCACACTACAAAGTGCAGCAGAGATGTTGTAACAACCATTTCTCCTTTGTAAATGCTGAATAAAACCCAAGATCAAACATGCCTTTAATCAGAAATGTCTTGATCAGTTCCTAATTAGAATTGTTCCTCAGAAGTAAGCCCACTGCATCTACCAAACTATATGTCAGTAGAACAGACTGAAGATACGTCTGAAGAACAGACAACGATGAAAGAAATAGAAAAATAAACCTGACTTTTGGTGTATGCTCCATCTTAATAATGTGATTATCCTCTATTTTCCAGATAAGTGGCTCTTGCCTATCTCATGCCATACGGAAGGCTTAAACAAAGCGGGCTGTATGTTCAAATGACAGATACAACATAGCTACGCTCAGGAGATCTAACTGAACAAAGCACCTTATTTCACAGCAGCATTTACATCAATTATCATTCACTTTACTTCTATATTCTATAAACGTTGAAGACAGAGTCTAGCATGTACTTTGGAACAAAAATGTTTGTAATTCAGTTATTATATAAAGGAGTTTTTCTTTACAGAGACATAAACGACATCACCATTACACGTACAACTAGCTCAAATTTATATCATCAGTTCAGAAACAGGGGGAGTAACTCGATGTAGATCCATGATATAACCTCCTCTGGCATGGGAGGGAGTTGGAAAAATCAAGGTTTAGACACGCTAAATATATCTGGAGTGCCCAGATTTCTCACAGAAATCTGTGTGATGCCTCCTACAATAACTAGGTGCAAACCTGGGGTGCACCGAGACCGATGGCGCACAGCCTGCTGCTCTTCAAAAGCGAGCTGCTGCTCCTGGGCTAAAAGCATTTGTTTCCCTGTCTTATTATAGTGAAAAAGTAAGTCCTGCCCTGTCCACACACATTTGTTTCCCCAAAGATAACTCATTACCAAAACCACCATAATGGCAGTTCTTAGTCTTTACTGGTATTCCCGTACCGAGTTCTCATTTTCAAACCAGGGAAAACCTTTATTCCCATCTTTGCCAAAAGCCTAGAGGTTGCAAGAATTTCAAATCAAAAAAGCATGAAGGTCCTGCCCTGCTCTTGCAAGCAATATTTGCAGTCAGGGAAATAACAATAAATGAGCCTCATTCAGTCAAGACCAGCGGAAGTGTCCTGGCATCAGACCGTATATTAAAATATCCAGGCTGTGGACTTTTCCCTGTGCTTGTTTACACCTTGGACAATAAAAGACAAATCAGCTATTGGCTGTGTAACTTCTGTATTTCCTGGATAGTTTCCCAGTTTCAAGAATCTAGAGGAATGAAAGAGTTTCTTGTTGTTATCTCTGCTAATGGGAGAGTTGGCACAGACAAGATAATACATTGATTTCTGGAATACGTTTTCTTTGAGACACCCCCAGACACCCCGCGTGATTCTGAGCCACACAAAACCAGTTCCCAGCTCATTCACTACGAGACAATAGGAAGAGGTACTTTTACTTCTTTTTTTGAAAGCAACATAGGACTGTACATCCCAAGGAGGTTTCCTACTTCTCAGCATGGTGGAGTTCATCTGTTCAGCTCCCAAGGTGTGCACCTCTTGAAGTATCTGAGTGAGTGCCTTGCGATTGCCCCAGGGAACGGTGTGTCTCCCTAGTCCCTTCTCCAGTGCCACAGTTTCTGAACTGACCGACCAGTTTGCTGTACCCTGACAGAAAACACATCAGTCAAGCGGGATAAAAGTCATCTTTGAGATGTCACGAGTTTCCAGCTCTGCTACCTCAACTTGAGCTTTACCATAAAGACCAGAGCAGCGTGGTAAAGCTAATTCCAGAGGTTGTAGCCAGAAACCTTCACCCCCAGAGCATGTGTTCTTCAGCTCACTCTGCATCAACCTCAGTTTTGTATTAAGGCTCCACACAGGCATCCTTTCTAAGCAAGGACACGGCAACTCCTTGATTCAAGAACAGAGCTCTTAAGTTTCTTGTGCTATTTAAACCTCCTCCTATGTCCCCAGCTAAGTGCATGTTCTGAATACTCCCCACAAAAGCCTCATCACATTTCTCACTTCAAATAAACAAGAGAGGATGTCAGCCTGGGCAAGCACCAGGACAGAGGAAAAGCAAACAGTTGGGACCGCTCTGTAGATGCTGACTGCAGACACTCGTCTCAGCCACAACCCAGCTCCCACCCAGGAGTCACTACCAGCACACTTCTCCGAGACCAGCCTCAGCAGCTCTGGAAGTGTTTGTTCATTTGTGATTTCCTTTGGCTAAGAAGTACAAGAGCTTCCAGGAGGAATGTCTCACTGTGCTCGTCTGCAGAAGCCCTTGACAAAGATTCCTAGAAACAGCCATTCCTGGAGGTGAGAGCAGTGCAAAGAGAGTGAAATGACCTAGAGGTTTCTTGATGGCATCAGCTACGGATGCTCCACTCACAGGTTCCACGAACTTCAAGTTTGATCCATAACTCGGAGGTACCCACTGCCTCTCACAGTCATCTCACTGCAGGCTGATTTTAAAAATTTGTTTCAGTTTGATAACTGACCACTTGCAAGTAAGCTACACCCTAATATGCTGGGTACTGCAGGTCCATAATTTTCCCTGACACTGACTAAGGAATCTCGTCCAAGAACTCTGAGGGGAAAAAAAGAAAGGAAGAAAAGCTCAAGGGGAGAGAGACGAAGCCATGAACACTGCAACAGTACTGCCTATTGAAGGGTCAGCACCTTAAGTTCTTTACACCAGAAACCAATCCACAAGGCTGCATATCAAAATGGAAGACAAAGCAAGAGCCTTACTGGAAATTAACTCTTACTCCCCAGACATGTATGGAAACAAGCTGGTATTTGACAAAACAGAGCAGAAACACAGGAACAGTTTGAGGGTTTAAAAGCTCATGGAGCAAGAAAGACTGGGCATATTGGCTGTATCATGTGGCCCTATTTGTAAAGTTTTGAGACAAGCGAAGAAGGAAGAGGTAAGGTGCCTGCACCCAGCATCTTACATACACCTGGAAAGGTGTATGTGAGAGAAGGCACCAACAAAGCAAAGAGGCGCAAAGCTCAAAAAAAAAAAAAAAAAAAAAAAAAAAACAACAACACAAACAGTGCTTTTTTGTCAGAANACCCATGTGTCTTTGTGGGTAATGTGTTCCTCGTCGGAGCAGGGAAACTGGCTCCCAACCCAGGGTGAGGACATCCCTGGCAATCTCACCCAGAAGTAACCCGGGAAGCATGTTCCCATTGGGCTTAAATTCTCTGCTTAGGGTTCTCCAAGGCTGTTGGAAACCTAACAGCACCTGCCAATCACAAAGCACTGAAAACCTTAATTGATGACATTTCTGGAAAGCTGGTGCGGTGCATTTTACCTGAGGAGTACAGAAAGTTAGTTCGTTTTGTGATTAATTTTCTGGCCCTTTAAACTTTGTTACTAACTTTAATAGGTATTTCAGGTGAGGGACACTGTTAGCTGAATCAGTGAACAGCTTTGAGCTCCAATGAAAACCCCCTCTGTTTAACAGAAACAGATCCTCCCCTTGCTGCAGGAAGACACCATCAACAAGGGCTTTGAGGGAAAAGTCTAAGCAATAGAAAAACACTAGGTGCCTGTATTGGACTAGACCCAGATCTGCTGGGCCCAGGGAAGCATACTGAACAGTAGCTGAATTGCAAGAAATAAAACCCCCATGTTTCATTGTAGCTGCCAGCTCTGCCTGAGAATCACATCCCCATTATGGCCCATAAAAATGGAAATTGCAAATAATGGTAGTAATGGGACCAAATCCATTCCAGCTGCTTGGGAATGGAGGGGGGGGAAAAAAAAAAAAAGGTAGTGCATTCTTCCTCTCTAACATGGCCCAAAATACCACAAAAGCAGTTTAAATCCCCAAAGTAGTAAGGCAGTCTATTTATTTCCCAGGGATCTCTATCAGCAAAGAGGAGGCTTGTATCCTGATACACCATGCCCCAAAGAAGCTTCTCTGGCAGAGGCTGGAAAGGGAATGGACCACACCTCCCACCACAGATTAACTCAAAATCTGTCTGGACAACTGTGACACCCTCTACTTGCCCTAGTCCTGTAAATACCCAGGAACCTGGTTGAGTCTGCTCAGAGACATATCATAGCTGTTGGGCTGCTGCCTCACCTCTCAGCTCTCAGTCCTGAGACCGTCTTGGCCAAATTAACATGAACCAGGGCCTGCCTTCTTTTGTTGGATTTATTTATTCTCCCATGACACTTCCTGTTGAGCAGATGACAGCCTGTTTTCAGATAAGTCCTCAGAGCTCTCAGGAAGTTCATGAGAAGAGCAAGACCTGGACAGGTCTCCAGACTAGTCCACTGGCAATGAGCTGGCCCATCACCACAGCCTTACGGTCGCAGCGTGGAAAGGCAGCTTTGGAAACAACTAGACTTTGTGTTTTCAGATCCTGGCCTTCAAGGCAAAGTTGAACAGAACTTAAATGCCAACAGATATAACTCTGGAGATAAGGAGATGGAAAAACATCATCCGAGTTCTATGAGCCAACTGTGAGCTTGGGTGATTTTCCAGATTAGGCTAAAGAACTGAGGACTAAGTGAAGCAATCTGTTTACACACATTTGACTTCTGGAACTGACTTCTTTTAAAAGAGGAGTCAAACTCATCAGGACATGCTCTTGCCCAGTGCTATAACTGCTGGAATCTGCTTTTATGTCTATCTGGTATCCTGCTGGAGCAGTGACCCAATATTCTGAAAGTCACATTGTGAATAAACAAGCAGATTCTGGGCGCATTAAAGCTTTGGGGGCATTGGAAAAACAAGGAAAATGCCTGTGTCTACGGCTCACTAGAAATACTCCGTGCCTGTGCACAGCGCATCAGTCAGAGCTGAGCTATAAGATAAATGCCCAACCTGGGGAGGGGTGACAGAAGACACACACAACCCCAAAGCAGCCATGGCATGTTTCCTCTGCTCTCGTGCAGGTGTGAGCTCATGTGCCCAGGGAAGGGAAAGGTCCTGCTTGATACACGCGCCCTTCACTCCAACCCATCCACAGACGGAAGCCAGAGATTTAACAGCATCCTGCTCACCCTGTCCCATCCCTCACTAGCAGCAAGCAGAGCCCTTTTCTTCCTCCTCCACTCCTCTGAGCTTACAGCAATGCCAGTGGGCAGTCGAGAGCTCAGTTGCTGGTCCATTTATCACAGGTATGCCAGCACAGAGCCAGAAACCCAGCTCCTGTCCCCAGCAGCCCCGAGATTCTCTAATGTGTTTTTTATCTGCAAGGATTTTTTTGTTTGGTTGGAGTTTTTTGTTGTTCTTTGTTTATTTTTATTTTTTAAGTTTCTAGATTGACTATTCCTCAAATATGAGAAATAGGAGTACGAGATCAGGTTTTCCCTGCATCAAATCCTGGGAAGGACTTGAGTTGCATAACGCTATGCTAAGCTTTTGCTGACTGAAGAGAGAGCAGGAACTGCATCGACGGCAAGAAGTCACATGCACCAGACAGACCCTTCACCTCTCCACCTCCTAGGCATGTGCTTAAAGGTAGAGCAGTTTGGCCTCCAGTTACTTGGTTTCTCCTGAGGGATACAAGCACAAGATCTGAATTCTCTCTTTGCAGGTCCCTTTGCAAATACGAGTCCAGCAGTTCACGGCACTTTGCCTCCCCATGGGATGAGAAGGAACCCATTGCTTTGCTACATTTCTCAGCACCCTCAAGTTGGGGTTTTTCTTTTTGTTTTTTTTTATTTGCCTTTTTGTCCTTTTTTTTTTTTTTTAAATAACCAGCCCTACAATGGATTAACCCCCAAACAGCCAAGGACTCTCTGAAAGCTTCATCTCCACAGGGTTCCTGTCCATCAGATGGCAAAGCTTGTGTTCAGACAGCAGCCAATTTTAATGTTCTGAGCTTGGGGAGGCAGAGGCTGCTGCTCAGGGGACACGTGATGGCAAGTCCTCGGTTAACAGATGGGGGCAAGATGGTAAATTCAGACAGTGACTGACGTTCAGACCCATGACTATTTGCCAGACCAGGGAGTCACATCATTGGTGATTCATTGCCACAGCACAGCAAGGGCAAAATAAATAGTGGAAAGACTGAGCTAGGTAAGGAGAGGAGCACATTTCTTGTCTGCTTTGTAGATGCACTCTGCTCCAAGGCAACAGTCTATCAACACTCATTTATGCTCCCCGACAGCAGGTCCTAGACACATGGCCAAGCAAACAGCACAAAATGTTTTGCTGCGGCTTCTTTCATATCTGAGATAGTAGAAATGCTTTTTCCCAAGCAGTGAATGGCTCGTTCTGCAGCTGCACACACTACTGCAGCAGGATCTGGAGCAGGTAACAGCTCACTGCAGCTCCCAGCATCGCAGCCCGATTCCCAGGACAGCATTCCCAAACAGATGTCTGTCCAGGACGCTGGGACTGTCTCTGCACTTCTCTAAAAGCAACTCAGGAAATTATATCTCGTGGAGAGGAGAGCAAAAGCCATTAGATTTCCACCTACAGCAAATACCCTTTGGGTTTGAGACACAACATCATGACTGTTCTATAAGGAAACACAGCTCTGTCAATGACTCACGGTGCCCTATTAACCCTTACACACCCAATCTAGTCCCCTGCCTCCCACGCAGCTCCAGCTTTGCACTCCTGTCTCTCAAGACACCCTCATACCCGCTCCCAGCTTCCTAACTCACAACCTCTGAGCACAGCCGGCTCAAGAAATCCCAAACATGGTGACAAACTGAATTTTGCCAGCCTAATGCTGAGAGTTAGCCCTGAGAAGTCAAGGAGGGTGTCCTGGAAAGGCCCCGGTGCCACAGCTGCCAGCCTTGCCCTTCCACGCAGCCAGCGTGGGCAAAAGCTGGCAACAAGGTTCAGCACATTTTCCTGCTCTGGGAAATCTGCTGCTTTCTAGGGCACCTGCCTATTTTTTTTCCAAGCCCTAGAGCCAGGTCTGCCCCAGGATATCCCAGGCTTGGACTGTTTAGTCAACCTTTCACAGCCTCTTCCAGACCTTCACTAGCTGCCACGCTGTGCAGAGACACTGAAGCTAAAGAAAGGCTGTGCTGAAAGACACCAAAAAGTTAATTTTTACAGCCCAGCTCTTTGTCAAAGGCATTCTCATCTGTGCAGATTCCTCAGGGCACACTAATAAAAGCCAAGTGAAACACCGCAGAAGTGCGTGATGGCCCTACCTGCCGGGGGGGCTCAGCACACGCAGGCAATTGGTGGAGCTGCCCCTCTGCCTCTGCACCCTCGAACGTATTTCAGAGAGTATATATATTTCTCACTTGCTCCACAGCTGCTGTAAAGGAACATGCTATTAATTTGCAGAAGCTGGAGTCAGGCTTAAAAATTCCATTAATTAAGTGTTGGCGGAGGTGTTTGGAAAGATGTTTCGATAAATATAGTGCTATAAAGTGTTTCCCTAGAAACTGAGAAAAAAGTTGAGCAATACGAAAAGTACCCAGGCTGATAACAGCTATCGCTCCTGCTGAGCTGGGCCCAGGCTGTACGCAGGATCTGGCAGAGAACTTTTTTTGCAAGGCTCTTTTGGCTACCCAGGATTTTTAGTTGGTAGCACAAAAAATATGAAAGTGAACCTCTACACCATGCCTTGCTTCCCTGTGCCCTCCTGCTTAGCCCCTCTTCTTCCAAATGGGGAAATGTGCTGCAATGCTGGGAATTCAGAAATTCCATGTGAATTCTGTACTCAAGAACCCCAGCATCCCCAGGAAGCAGCCAGGCACACAGCAGCTAAATGCTACAAACCCAGCAGCCGGCCTTCTTTCAAAGGGCTACTTATAAAATGGTTCATTTTGTTCAACAGCAAAACTTATATATGGTCATATCTACAGCTGACATAAATGAATACTGCTAAGTTTTGCCTTGCTCTTTTCTGACACTGTGTGTTCTGCCTGTCATTATCCTTCGGAGAAAGCACGCTCAACCACATCAGCTCAGCAAACGGAACAGGACATTATATCACTTGTACACCCAGGGATGAAAAACACTCAGCTCTCATCTGTGTGCTCCTCTGATCGCGGCACCGCTCCCGGCTGGGGGATACAGGCAGGGAATAGAGGGATCTGTAGAAAATCTTCTCAATCAGTATGTCTGTCTCCACAGACCTGCGTGAAGAAATACCTTTCTGGATGGATGCGGCAGGTCTTACAGGAGGATTAGAGCTGATCTTCCCTTAGAAAGGGGGCTAGGAAGAGGAGAGTGCTCTACACTGATTCTGGCCTGTTAAATGACATTTTAGTGTATTTCTCACCTAAACAGAAATGTGATCAAAGAAGTTCAGATAAACAATGATTTAATGACTTAAAGTATAGAAGCTGAAGAAGTTTTGAAAAGATCTTGTATATATATAAGAATAAATACTTATATTGCAGCCTGCTGAAGGAATCTTAAGCTGTTTGCTTTCCACAATTCCCCACTAGCAGGGCACTCGGAACACACAAGCTCTTCCCTAAAACCCTTACATTTTTCAGTTTGGGCCATTAAATCAGACACGTATTTTGTTCCAATTGCTCAGCACAGTCTCCCCCTTGCCCAAAGAGCCATCTCTGCTTTTGGCCCAGTTTTCTGCCTATCCTGCCTCAGTTCTTGGCCCCCTCGGTCCTCACTGCCAGCTGCCAGTGTCCTAACCAAGGGGAGCACAGGGACGGAGGGCACACTGACTCCTCTCGCTGGACATCCCTTAGCTCCTCCCAGGGGTTCAGGGATGGAGCTCTTTGGGTCCCTCTCTCTCTCCCGCTGCTGATTATCACTCCTCTTCCCCCCACATCTGGATGGGGAGAGGAGACCCAAGACCTTCTCTGCCTCTTTCTGCAGTCAGCCATCCTGCCAGCATATCAGCTTTAGGTAACAAATCCATCTTAGAGGCAACCATCAACAGCACGGCTTCTTGCAGTCCATGCAGAAAGGAGCCTCTTTGGGCAACACAGCAAAGCTCCAGAATTGGGATTCACTCAAACACACAACCTGAGTCAAAAGGGCATATCACTGAGAACATCTGTTGTCAGAAATAACATTCACTCTCCCTCTGTACGAGGACTTTGGGAACAGCAGCTGGGTTAAATAATGGAATATTTTCTTTGCTTCAAAACAAACACAACTAATTCAACCAATTTGATTCCTTCTTCTCTAAACTTGCTTCTCATTTCTCAAAGTCAAGACAAGATTAATGAACCCCATACAGTACTGCTGGAGGGCTCTCCATTTTTCAGACTACTTCAAGCCACAAAAATACCTTCAGCAACAAACTGAGAAAACTAAAGCTGATAAAGCCAAGTTTGGAAGCAATTAACATCAATCTAAAATTCAGCTGTTTGGGGGGCTCAGCTTAAAAATAAAAAGCAATTGCTGTTGTGACAAAGTCAAATAATACACTGTTTCTCCATAGTTGATTTAGCAAAGAAAGTCTCTCACCAATAGCTACAATAAAAAGGCTTATTTAAAAGCTATTTACTTGCACTGGACGTTCTAGTGATGTTCTTTTTAAAAGCTCATTTCTCAAGAGCATAACAGCCTCTGCCCAACACCCAGTGAAGCAAGAAACCTTTATATGGTGTGAAGCACACAGAGCAGCCCCAAACACACTCAGAAGTACCCAGTCAAATAGCAGAGGGTTCTCCTCATTGCCCAAGGGTGTGAGAGACTGTAAATGCCAGGCAGCTGCTCTTCCAATTCTCCCCTCCCAGCTATGGACCTGAAAAGCAACAAGGGCTGCTAGTGCTGGAGCTTGTACAGGACTCCAGTGGTCACAGAAAGGAGAATCAATCACTTCTGAAGATTTACCCAAGGTCCTACAAAGAGTTAGGTGCGAGAACTGGAAAACAACCCGGTTCCCAAAGCCCAGAGCACAGCCTCGTATGTTAAAACGCTAACAGAAATATCTTAAAAGCTGCTTGAAACACCACTGTGCTGTCAATATTTACCATACAACAGCAGGGTTCTTTGCCCAGTGGAAACATCAGCCAACTCGTGAAAATCAGTTTGCGGCTTTTGAGAAGTGTTCAGATTGCCTCTTGTTAGTAACTGCCACTTCCCAACCTGTTGCGCTGTTGTCAACCACAGTAGAGCCTGCCTGTGCCAAAAGCTCTTTCAAAACACTTGAGCCGATGGTTTGCAAACTGTGTCAGCAGAGCATCCCCGAGCAGCCCATTGAAAGAAGCATTTGAGCACACTGCAGCTGTAGGGTGGTGGGAGACTTGCAGAGCTGCATCTTCTGTGGTGCCTGGTCAGCTAAAACTGAAGCAGCGCAGGAGCTAGAAGTGCTGGGCTTGCCATGCAGCACCCCTAGCAATGGGATGAATGAATGAGCGATGAGCACTGGAGCCAAAAGAAGGGAGAATGAACGAGAATGGCCAACCACACCATTCCGAACTGGCATAAATTTGCATTACCTGTGCTCTCAGCAATGCAAAGGAGCCAGATTTAGCTGCTACGAGATAAGGAGGGACTGGCACGCTGACGGGAAGCTTTACTTGATTCCTGGCTACAGGGAATGCTTTGTAGTGAGATGATGACAGTCTTACCAAAGGTCTAGGAAGGCTTTATTGCTCACTCCCTGTGCATGGCACATTCACAACCTATGCTGGCAAGTGCCCAAGAGAAGCAGAGTCCTCCCTGTTCAGGCATCTCCAGATTCCTCAGCGAGGTCTGCAGGTGCCGTTCTTGGTACGTGAAAGCTCCTCTCACAGTTTTCATGGGCAGAGTTATTATGTACCTACCCACATGCTGTAAGAGCCAACTGCCTGGTTTGTACACTGGAAGACAAGAGTCCATGGACTCCCAGGTGACTTCTGCGCACACAAGCTATGTGTATTTTAGCAGGTAATTTGGCACAACAGGAGAGATCAAAGCAGTTGGTACCAAGGCCCCTACATCTCCACTCTGCGCAGGACGTGGCGGATATTTTGGATTAGTTCTAGCCCAGTCTTCTTGCATGAATGTCCCCACCACACCAGGCAGTGGGAAGGACCACTGTCCTCTTGTTTGCAGCATGCCCAACTGGTATTTTTATAAAGTTCTTTGAAGTGAAGAGAATAAAGAGAACAACTGTTTTTTTTCCATATTATAACCAATTGAAGGGTTTGAGTTCTCATTCCAAACTACTTGACAGAATCTCACTAACCTACTGCCTATAATAAATGTGTCCAATAACAATCACCAAGCCACACGAAATTAAAAAAAATCTATAAAATATAAATTGGAAATACTTGCGAGGTCATTTATTTTTCAACTCTAGAATTAGAGAAAATGAGGTTTGCCACCCTCCTCGGCTGTGATAAATACAAGTCCCAAAGCAGATCGTGTAAAGTTTCCAGGAATGCCTCTCCAACCTCACACTGCAGCCTTTGCAAAATTCATAACGAGAATTTTTCCACAGAAATAAAACGTTTCTACAGTTGAATCTGCCTGCAATGCTTCAGGTAGCTACAGAGATGTAAAGACGCTCATCACTTGGCATCCTCTGGGGCATCTCATCAAAACCTGCCCAGGGCAGGAGCCCTGTGCCCATGGCCATCCCAGCTGGCTGGAGCAGGACAACTGTGGCACTTGTTGCTCTGAACCAAAGAGCGACATGGTGTTTCCACAGGGCTCAGCTCAAAACAAAGTCAACCTGTGCCTCTCTCCACCCATCTTGTTGTTGTGCCCAGGTTGTCAAAGCACCTCCTGTTTCCCCAGGATTTGCTCCCCTTCTCCTGCAAACGTCCCCCTGGAGCATCCCTGAGCCCTGCGGGGATCTGAGTGCCCACTGTGCATCTCTGGAAAATCATGGGTGGAAGCTCCTGGCTTCAACAGAAAACATTCAGTATTTCACATCTCGGCAAAAAAGCTGAAATCAGGTCAGATAAAGGAGAAACATGAACTACTTACTGGTAGCTGACAAGCAAAGCTGTCAAACCCAAAAAATCATAGTTAGAAAGAGTGCGGAGTCAAAATAAAAATCACATGCCTACCACAAAGTCTGTATATGCAAACAGCCACACAAAGTGGAGGACTGCATTAGCCCAGTTCAGAAAGAGCCTCTAGGAACAAAAGAATAAAATCATTCCTGAAGTATAACACAGTGAGATCTGACCACGGTGTTTGATCAAAATAGCTGGGGAATGATGAACTGACTCAGGAGAGC
This sequence comes from Rhinoptilus africanus, assembly GCA_013400135.1. NCBI lineage: Eukaryota > Metazoa > Chordata > Aves > Charadriiformes > Glareolidae > Rhinoptilus > Rhinoptilus africanus. Next base: position 178,179 of record VXBO01012097.1, on the reverse strand, counting down.
TCTCAAATTCCAATGGATTTTCATTCATCAGATTCCTAGGAACACCTTGCATTGCCTTTTAACATCTAACGAGGAAGGCAGATGAAACACTTCACCAAACCAGAGTTTCCTGCTCATGCTTCCACTGCCCTGCCAGGGTCAGAACACACCAGTAACGGCACTAACCAGTCTCCGGGTGAAAGCAGTCTCTTGAGGGACTCTTTCAAAAAAACCTTTTTCCTGGGCCTGTACAATGGGCATTTTCCAGAGCAAGCTGACCAAAGGAGAGCCCCATGTTCTGGCACCCCCTCAAGTACCCAAACACTTCTCATTGACTTCAGGCTACATCACACATTAGAAAGAATCACAAGTATGAAGAGAAAGCCTAATTCTCACAGGAATCAGTTTTATTTGAGTTTGGCATTGGGTTGGGGTGGTAGGTTTGATGGTACTGGATTTTCTTCTGGACCAGGATTAGGGCTGATTGGAATTACAGTAAAATTCAGAAATAGGAAGAAACAGAAAATGATCTGTTGATTCCCACAAACAGTTAATTACAAAACTCCAATAGATTGCTTAAAAACATACACTGGGTCAGAGCTACTCAGTGCCTGTCTCCACTGGTAGCAAATAGCACGTTACTGAAAATACAGGTAAGGTAAATATAATGTCACGCTTCCCTCCCGGTATAGCCCCCCTCTGCCCAGGCACTTGTGAAACAGTTTCTCTGTGACCCTTGGTGTTTATGAACTGACAAATTTTCCTTCTACAAATGATGAAATGTATAGTGGGGGATTATTTTCACCATAGTGAGAAAAAGAAGATTTTTTTCCTAGTGTCTTTAGAGGAAGGAAAAGACCAGAGGGAAAATTGCCTGGTGTCAGCACCTTAATTCCCTTTACAGAGAAACAGCAGTAACCTACGCATTTAACTACACTTCTGGTACTAAAAAGGCAAGACAAATTTCATTAAGCAAAACACATTACCTCTCAGCATTGATTACTGGGTTATGAATGTGACCTGCTAAAAGCGCATTACAGCAGCAACCTGGAGTTGCTGGTGACTTTCCTGACACTTGAGTAGGTGAATGAAGACCAGAGGTGTTCTCTCCGATAGTAAAGCACTTGGAGGACGTTCATTAAGAACAGAAATTGTCTTTGAAAATGTATTATCTGGCTCTGTGCCTGCAACTTGAGAGAGTGGGTTGTGGCTTGCACAGAGGCACATCCCAACCTGAAAGCCCAAGAGCTAGAAAGCTGAGAGGACAGGGTAGCACAACAGGATCCCCTTTGAGGCATAAGACCTTGTTCCCCCCTTCTCTGTACTGCACTTCCTCCTGGTCTCTGTTCAGCACGCCTTAGGAAAAGGTTTCCTGGAAGACCAGAGTGCGTACATTTGATCTGTATCAGAGCAATTTTCTCCAAGGCATTTCCCCACACACTTGAGTGTCCAGGCAGGGCAAGGGTAAAGAATTACTCCCCAAAATAAAAACCTGAGACATCAAAAAGATACTTCCTGAGTGGATTTTTAAGAAAATTCTTCATGGACAAGTATCATTTCTCATTGCAACTTCAATGTTGCTTTCTCCTGTGTCTGGGCCAGCAACATGGGTTTGGTCAAAAGTTTGATGTCCTTATCTGAAGTGGGTTTGGTGGGTCTTAGTTCAGGTCCTCACACAGTTCAGTATCACCATCAGCCTGGCCACTCAAAAGGTCAAGAAACAAAAGGAGCAAACCCTAGTCCTACAGAAAGACCATGCAGATCACACCCGAGGGAGAATGGCAGACCTGTTGCCAGCCTTCTGCCCTCCATCCATTTTTAGCAATTTCTGTTGACATCGCACTTCCAGGATCAAAGATATCCATACTGAAATTTGTCTCTCCCTGATCCCAGTAGTGTGCACAGGGGGTTGAAATTATTTCAGAGATGTCAGGTTTTTGCTCACCCCAGTATAAGGCAGCCGAGATGAGGCTTAAGTTTTTAGACCATTGCACCAAAAAGAAAAAACCTAGAATAAGACTTTCAGCAGGCACAGATGGGCTTGTGCCTGGTTTTTGATGGGGCCCTATCCATCCTACTGCGAGGAAGTCCTTAGCTATGCCACATCTGACACAAATAACACGGTGACAATGCATCCTCACGGAAGCTCCAGGAAACCCCCAAACCAGGCACTGCTGCATGAGCAGTGCAGCAGCAGAGCCTTCATCTACAGGCAAACAGAAAACACCACCCTGCAGCTTTGCAAACACTCTGTACGGCCACTGCCCCCCTGCAGCCCACCAGACGCGGTACAGGAGGAGCCGTGTAAGTTCATCCTACCTCACATTAACATCAAGTTCTTCCATCACAGGCAACAGGCATAGGGAGCTGGGAGTTCAATGTCCATAGAAGAGACCTCGTCCTGCAGTGGAGAGAGGCAGAAAGGACAGCTTTAATGAAAGGCTCTCTCGCGGTGCACATTTACCCCACTGAAGACACTCATGCGCTGCATGTTGCCCCTCTGACCTGGCTTCTTGTGAAAACAGAAGTTACATAGACATGTCAAAATGAAGTCATACCACTGCACAGAGCTGTCAAAACACAGTTTTCTGTTATCTGCCTGGACATATTTGTATCTCACAACACTAAGGTGCATGCCTGGAGGCACGAAATCAAGCTGAAGTGAGAGACAACCCTCTATGGCTGTGTATACACCACCCATTCATGCATAACCTAGAGCTAACAGACTGCTTCAAGGTCCCAGGGGGACACGGCTCTATTGAAAATAACAAGAAAGTCCCCCTTTTATGAGCTCCCATGTCTTCACCTAGAAGCTAAGGTCAATCTTTAATCCACTCTGTGACCATCACTTCTGGAAACTACTGGGATTTAGATTCCCAGAGAATTATTTCAGCAGCAACAAGGAAGTAGAATAGTGAAGGACTGCTGCACTGGCACAGGGAAAAGGCTGGACAAATGTTCAGTGTCCATAGGGGTCAGGAGAAGCAGTGTAGGCAGAAGTCATAAGAAACAACGCAGAGGATACAGATGACATCCAAGACTGTATCTGGCACAGGCCTCTGCAGACATCTTATGTCACCTGTTGAAAAATCCTATTCTGTGTAGCACCTCCTCAGAAGGGTAGCAGCTCCTTCCCTCTAACTACCACACAGGAGTTAAGCAGGAAAATAATTTCAAAAGACATGAACCCAAAGCACTCTACCAGTGCACACAGCATACTGTGCTGTACCCCGGGAGCTCCAGGTGCTGGAGGGGAAAGGGGCATACGCAAAAGTACCCTTGGTCAATCTGCCCTGTCCTTCTGCAGGCGAAACCCCCAATGACTTCAGAAGAATCCATGTATATATGTTTTCAAAGACTCTCACTGCTGAAATAGCCTTATTTCTAGAAAGAAATGCAAGCAACAAATTATTAATACAGACACCATTCTTGAAACTTGTTCTCCAAGACCAACTTTTTATTAAGTTTATGAAAATATGTTATATTGCAATTCTGGTGACAATGAGGAGCTGAGCACTGTGATACAAGTGACCTCTTCCAGACTATGCTTAAAATTACACGTTCTAGCATGCACACACGTAAACACCACTAGACCTAAGAATTTTCATGGTAACTCCCAAAATTTCAAATCTACAAAAAGTAGTTTAAATATAATCAACTGAAAAAGGCTTGCAAAACCTGGCTGGGAAAACACAAGCGACGATACTCGGTAGATTAGTTTCTTTTTTTACACAAAATTAAAAAATTGACTTACCACTAAATTAAAATAGGTTTTCTGTGACAATATATTGTACAGCCTTATGAATAGTTAATAGCAGTGCTGTAATTACAAAGAACTAAATGATTTGCGCTCAATAAATAAATGCACTTACTCCCAGTAACATTAAGTGATATAAATATTAATGGTATTTTTAATTCTATCAAAATTCCTCATGACTCCAAAGAAATGAATGCACCGTCTTAATAAAACATTTGTGTGTTTGCTGCTGTTAATCCAGTGGAAAAAATGGAATAAGTTTCTGAGCAGTTCAGACTGTTGATATCCCCTTCTGTCATGTCTCCACAGAGCCAAGGATAATGCCACCACCATGGTGCTATTAATAATAACTCAAACGCAAATAATGCCATTGTGGTTACTTGGATTCAAAGAAAAGATTGTAATAACACTGATTCAGACTTCCTAGATGCGATGCCAGGTCTGCACTGCAAATGAACACCCACCATCCTGGCCTGGTCATGTTTACCAGTATTAGTACTTCAGTAGGTATAGACTAGACATAATTTCACAAGCAAAACTTACTTGAGACAAAAGGGTGGTTATATCTGAGGGTGGAGACCTCCAGAATTCAGCCACTACTTACAGCCTGAACCTTCAACTGGTGTTTCTAAGAGCTTTCTGGAATCTGGTGACTTAAAGACTACCACTGCATTTTGCAAATGTACGGGTCTAGAGTTTCTGATCAAATCACCTCTGCCTAAGAACTGACCTCCAACTTCAATTTAGGGACCCAGATCACCTCTCCTGTGCCCTTGCTCTGGAGTTCTTCCATAGAAAAAAATGCCTGTCAGGCTGCTGGGACAGCTGTCTGTCAGAGATGCAGAAAGAATATCCTGGAAGATGGTCTTTGGGGATGTTAAAATACAACCAATAGACTCTAACATCAAACAAATGGACAAGCTAATTATTTAATCTCCAAAAAGGTTTTAAGTAACCACTTAGTTCAAATCATTCCTTTGGCATATAGGTTCATTTCAATTTATTGTGAAGGAAATACGCCAGGGTAGGTCTGATTTGGTGCTTTGTTTCAGATGGGGACACGAGCCCGTTCTTCCCTGTCCTGTCATTTCAAAAAGGATATTTATGAAACAAGCAGCATCTTGATAAACTGCAGTCAAAACGCATGAGATCTTGACCCATCTCCTCTGCCTGCCAGCACAGTTTGCGAGCAATGGTTAATTCTGCCTTACAGCATCCTTCAAAAGCAAGTTGTCATCTCAGTTGACCACGGAGGCACAAAGAGGTTGACTGAACCCCATCAAGAGGATTCAGAACAGGGCGGAAGCAGCCCCTGGACATAAGATATAGATATTAAACTGATCTTAGCGTTGAGATTTGCCACAAGGAAAATCTGGTCAAATTTCATTACCACTGATTCAGGGAAAATTGTTCCCTTCCTCTGCAGAAGAAGAGAGGCTTCAGTACTTACTGTTGCAGTGGGAAGTTATGAAACTGCTTTGCAGTTTTGAATTACAAGGGAAACCTGTGCGTGTGGGAGCCAGCAAGAGCGGAGGGTAGGAGTAAGAGAAGACAGAAAAAACATCACCTATCTGCACTACCCCTGTCCCCCCTGCTGCCTTCAGTATCAGGATTTAGGAGGTCTCTCGGGAAACTTTCCAAAACAAGCAAACTCACAATTTCAGTACAATCAGAACTGTTGTCTTATCTATTCATCAAAATTTAATATTCAGCGTAGGCACCAGCATTACTGTTCCTTCAGACACAGCAAGTGTGACACTTTAAAACAGGAAAAATCTAGTGTTTCCATTAGCATTTTCTTCATTTGTTTTGTGTTTGTTTCCACAGTAGGAATATCATTTTTGGTACAAAATAGGAAAAAAAAATGAAGGGCTTAAGGATTTTGATAAAACTTGGAAGTCTGTATACAAACAGCCAGCTACATCTCACTGTGCTGTTAGATGTGTTTCTGGCAGCCACTCCATACACTGGGGGACAGCGTGCAACCACATTTCTTACATTATGCCTCACATACAATTTCTTTTTTCTTATAATTATTTACATATTCCTAAGATCTGCAGCCCTCAGAAAGCTTTTAAAATAATTTGTAACATTTTCTGTCCCCACAAATATAGAAACAAGCAACATTTGGGTCTGAATGGGCAATGCATTTCCAGCACCACACTCCACAGCCCTCCGGGGTCGGAAACATCCCACCACTGTACAGGAGACCTGTGGTATTTTAGGGACTGTTAGTACTTTCGTCTTTCCCCATATGAGGAAGCATATAACAAAAGGACACTAAGCCAATGACATAATTTAGCTTTTGTCAGCTTTTCCGTAAGACATTTTAAAATTGGATCTCCCTTCCCTTTTGCTCTCCCCATGACACCGCAGTGGTTGGTTAGACTTGTAGTCATTGGAGTCCTAACAAAGAAAGAAAAATGACGTCAACACCATGTAATAAAAAAGTCTCCACAAGTTATTCTGTAAATATATCTGGCTCACATAGAGGGCCTGGTGCTATTCTTTGTTATTAAAGTGATTACTCACACTCAATTAGGAAGCTGTTCTCTGCCTAGGAAAGATAACATTGACCTCCTAACTCAACCCTTCTACCATCCAGCCTGTTGTGTATATATTCTCTTCAGCACAAAAGAGCTTTTCAGCTGTTGTGCATGACGGTGATTACAGGCACACGGAGCCACGCACACTGCTGCAGCCAGGTCACGTTTTCCTGAAAGGGAGCATCCAGCTTCCAACAGCCCATGAGCAGTTCCTGCTCTACAGCATGGCCGAGGGCAACAGCCCTGCAAGCCCACGGTCTTCCTCTCCTGGGCTCCAGAGCCTTTCCATCCGGGGCTGTCTGAGCGCAGCCCCACTCACACCCTGCCCGGGAACCCGAGTGGGGCTCCAGCTCAGACACGGGTCTGCTCCGCTGGCCAGACAGGAGACTCCTGCTGAGCCTCCGCTCTCCACTTACATCTCAAAATGAGTCTTCTGGTATGTATTCTCCTCAGATTTGGCACCAGGGACTGCAATGAAAAGCCCACCACGGCAATCTACCTAAGGATTTCGGTTACCATGAGGGGCTAAATTAGGTAGTGAAGTGAAATGGTTTCAGTCTTTCAGGTGTCACCAGAAAATTAATTTTGATAACTCCTGCAAAATGGAAGAAAACCTTTTCACTGATTTTGTATGTAGAAATTTCAGTCTGGGGTCATCATTTTTGCTTTATTTTTCTGCAAAATTTTGTAATCTTAATGTGAAGTTACACACTGTCTGTACCCTCATGCTGTCATGGAGACCTCTACAATATCTGAAACTTTCTATGATAGAACTAAAAATAGAAAAAAATTTTAAAAAATCAAACACGGAACTCAAAAAACCCTAACCAAATAAACAAACAACAAAAAGGCCTTCACAAAGAACTGCTCACCCAGATAAACTTAACTGAAGTCAGTACTCTTGGCAATATTTTCACTTCAGCAAAGCACAACATTTTTTAATGGAAAAAATACAGGCACAGCATCTCCAGCAGGATTGACATGACAGCTCCATAGACTTCCCTTGTGAGGCAAGAACTCCTCAACTTATTTTATTCTCCACTAATCACTGGTACCAAAAAAGAGCAAGACAGATATACCATATGTGTATGACTAGTCCTAGATATCACTGCACAGGAGACTGGCTCCAACTTGGGAAAGGCAATCCAGTAATAAGCCTCCGCAAGGCTGTGCTGATGGCATTCAGGGAAATCAGAAACCATCCATCTGTCAAGATGAGATCAGCTGCGTGCTTGTGCCTCACTCCTTCACCTGACACACCACCAAGTCACCTTCACAGATGCTCCCCTTCCTCTGCCCTCCTCCTCCTCACCTCCACAGTGGTGGGGGGTAAGAAAGGGAAAACCCAGCAAGGGTAGCGACTCTTGGGGAAACTTCACTTCAGTGACTTTAGGGTACTAACAAAGAATTCACTTCTTGAGGACCATAAAGAGTTAGCTGGTGGACAACAGCTAATGCCGTCTCTTAAGTGCCCACAAACTCACCTGCCTCATGTGGTGGCCTTGGTCTGCCCAGTAGAGAGAAAACGTCCCTCCAGATGACAGCAATAGCCACGCCAGTCTTGCAAGACCTTCTCCTTGCAAGGCACTGATTAACTGAGACACTGACACATTCCTCATCCAATTTATTTCCATCCCACTCAAGTCGCATCTAGTTCCACTTTCTGTCACTGCTGAGCTGATGACAACAGAAGACTTGAGTCATTCTCCTGAAAAACTTACACCCCCGTTTCCTGCAGTGCTGGATTGTGCTGCTTCATCATTTGTGACACCTTAAATGAAGCCGTGCCTAGGGTGGACTTAGCAGTCCGAAAAGCCCATTTCACTTTACCCACCAATGAATATTGTACTGTTCCTTCTGCTCTACTGCACCACGGAGGAGGGAGTGGGATATAAAAAAAAACCCCTAAATTCAGTTTCTGAGTGTCTCATGCTCTCTGCAAAAAACTGGACTTATCACTGCAGTTTGCTGACTTCACTCTTCTCTTTATAATTGTAAGGTAAAAAAGGTCCTTTTCCTTCATCCTTTGCCATCTTTGTCTTTTTAGAGCGAGTTTGGTGGGCAGTGACGATGCAGCCTCTGACTTCATTGTAGATCTTCTGCAGACACCTGTTGTTACTGACTAACACAGAGTAGTGGGCTGATAAAAAAAAAAAAAAGATGTCGCAGATGTTCAGAAAGCCTGTTTAGCCTTCCCCTAGAAATTGCTGTCCTCCAAATTCTTGGAAGTACAGGCAGTCATCACTGGACGTGATCCTCTGCAGCCTGCTCTAGGTGACCCTGCTCTGGCAGGGGGGTTGGATGATCTCCAGAGATCCCTTCCAACCCCCACCGTTCTGTGATTCTACCATTTAGCTTCCACCCAGTATTTGTGAATCCTGATTAAGACCAGAGGAATCACTCTAACATAAAGAAAGACTATTATTACTATCTGAACCTGTGATTTTAGGAGGCCCCTTGCTTCTTGTAGTGAACATTCTCCAAATTAAAGCTGGGATTGAATAAATGCCCAGAGAAGTGGTGGAAGCCCCATCCCTGGAATTAAGGCCAGGCTGGATGGGGCTCTGAGCAACCTGATCTAGGGGAAGATGTCCCTGCCCATGGTAGGGGGGTTGTAGCTAGATAATCTTTAAGGTCCCTTCCAACCCTGACAATTCTATGATTCAACAAAAAAAGCCATTGCTCAATTCTCACCGCGTTTCATATTTGGAGTTGTGATTTTTATCGTAGCTCCATCTTCATTATGAGAGAAACACAACTTGTTAGCAGAGACCATCTGGATAAGATCTTCCCAAGCCACATTAAACTGATGCTGTGGAGTGACAGTCACCTCAATCCAAAGATAATTTCTTGCTTGTCACTACAGAGCAGTCCAAAACCCTCCAAGTGTTGCAAAAGAATATTCTATCCATGACAACACTTGAGGAGTAGGAAATACCAGAGTGATCCAACTTGTTCGTTCCCAGATAAAATAGCTCCATTTCCACCACCCGTTTCTGATAAAGGCTCTGCCCCCTCCCACAGCATTTCTTGCTGTCTCTGTCACTGCTGTCTCTTCTCATCTCGAAGGACAAAGCTGATTGATAAGAAGTCCCTCGGTTGTCAGCAGAGACAGATTGCTGGACTGATTTCAATCAAATGTTATTCTAACAGGTTAAAATGCAGCACTTTGCTTAAATGGAGAAAAATAAAAAGATAGACATGACACTTCACCCAAAAAAGAAAACGAAGTCCAGCTTAAAATAGAAAAAAGATACAAGAAGCATCTCTTCCCTGAAGGGTTATTTTACAAGACAGGTTTTTAAATTCAAGGAGAGAGCCTCTGGCTTGACCACCCAAACCACATGCACAGAGTTTAAGGGGCTCATGTTCCTGAGGGACACGGGAGTCGCAGGTGGCACGTGGGTCATGGTGGAGGCCAGCACCTTGTGCTCGCCTCTTTGCGGACAGATGGGCTTTTCTTCATGTCAGGCTGGCCCTCACGGCCTCTCAGCTGAAACCTCTGTGCCTTTCCAAACTTATATCAAGGTATTCTGCACTTTCAAAAGTGAGAGTTTAAATACCATGCCTGAGTACCAAAAAAGGACTAACAGACACCAAAATATCATGGCTGTTCCTTTGGAAAGGGCACGTGGAAGTAATTCTGCCTACCTGTTGTCCTGGGCCAAATATTTACAGCAGTAAAGTTTCTATGGGCTGTTCAAGGGTGACTTTGTTCCAATGCAGAGACATCTGTATGAGATCCTTGTGTACACCATGCTATGTTTGTATAAGAGGTCTGAGGAGAGAAAGCAGCTATAAAACCTGAGGGGTTATTTACTGTGATAGTAGCATTGTGAAATTTCACAACTCCCTGCTCTCGCCTTTAGCTATTATCATCTCTTAGTAACCAAAACGCTCCAAGTCTTTTACTGCAATATCAAACCCTCAGCATTGGAAGCAAAGAGAATCATCCAGCATGAGACTGTGGCCTCTTAAAAGAGCCAAGATGCAGTAAGAGATATCAATCAACGAATGAAGGCAAGAAGGGTGGTTGAGTTCAGCAAGTGCATCAGAAGTTTGGGTGGAAACACAGACGGGCATGATTTCCATGACGCTGTCACAACTGGGTTTGGGTTTACGAGGAGAATCCACAGTGTTAGTCCTCCTCACCACCACAAAGGAGAGAAACCCATACATGTGTGTGTGTGATGGGGATTTGCACAGGACTACGACATTTTCTTCTTGCTCACGTCTCATAAAACTTCCCAATAATTCACCATAAATTTGCCCTCCCAGGAAAGCGCACTTTCCAGCTACTCTCGTTCTTACACCAGCACAAACCCAGGGAGTGGAAACCACCGCCCCAGAAAGGCACCAGCCGGGCTTTCTGTGCCTGCAGTCAAATAATCTCACTTTGTTTTGCATTGAGATGGACAACACACAGCAGAGAGATGCGGACTACAAATATTAGGAAACAGGGAATCCTTCAGCTTTGACACGATGTGATGGCATGGAAGGTAGCGCACCACTCGCCCAACACCGTCACTAACTCAGCTGTGCCTCTACAGACGGCTGCACACACACCATGACCTGCTGCTCACCACAGCTGAGAGCAGCTCGACACTTTACCCGAGGATCCTTGCTTCTACCAATTCTCTAATAAATTGGGGGTGTTGGTTGATGAGAAGCTCAACATAACCTGCCTGTGTGTGCTTGCAGCCTAGAAAGCCAACCGCACCCCGGGCTGCATCCCCAGCAGCGTGGCCAGCAGGGCACAGGAGGGGATTCTGCCCCTCTGCTCTGGTCTGGTCAGAGCCCCCTCCAGCTCTGGAGCCCCCAGCATCAGAAGGACATGGACCTGTTGGAGCAGATCCAGAGGAGGCCACAAAGATGATCAGAGGGCTGGAGCACCTCTCCTATGAGGACAGGCTGAGAGAGCTGGGGTTGTTCAGCCTGGAGAAGAGAAGGCTCCAGGGAGACCTTAGAGCCCCCTCCAGTCCCTAAAGGAGCTCCAGGAGAGATGGGGAGGGACTCTTTTTGAGGGAGTGTAGTGATAGGACAAGTCGTAATGGTTTTAAACTGGAAGAGGGGAGATTTAAATTAGACATTAGGAAGAAATTCTTTACTTGTGACGGTGGTACAGCACTGGGAACAGGTTGCTCAGAGGAGCTGTGGATACCCCATCCCTGGAGGGGTTCAGGACCAGGCTGGATGGGACTTTCAGCAGCATGGTGGTGTCCCTGCCCGTGGCAGGGGGTTGGAACTAAATGATCTTTAAGGTCCCTTCCAACTCTAACCACTCTGTTATTCTGTGAGATTACTAGCCAGTATTACTAGCCCTCCTACCGAAAATGAACTTTAGAGAGAAGCGCTGGTGTTCTCACGGCAGAGGTTAGCTTCTATCCCAACATCACAGGCAGCGATGGGCAGTGGCTGTGTCACTCAATGGCAATCCTCTGGTTTACAGCAGCCTAAGGCTCCAGCTTCTTGTTTAAAAAGCTACCTGCTCCAAAGCAAACAGAAAATGACCCGTGGAAAATGCACATTACCATGGGAATTCATCTTATCATGGACACACGCTACTGTGCTGTTCCGAGCTCTGCTAATAAGCACACGCCAGCAGTTGCCACCTTCAGATGGCTGAGAGAAAGAGCAGCAAAAGGAACCATCTCCCTCCTGCCACCCAGTGCCGAAACGTCACAGGGAGAGCCTGGAGTCACTCCCCATTGCTGTGTTTCAGTACATGATACTGTTCTTTGCTTTCCCAACCATACAGGCAAGCATTTTTCACATGTAAAAACAGGTTCCCCGTTTGGATTCCCGTCCTGCCTGCAAACCCCCTTGGGCAGCGCTGCATCACTGGGGCCGAGGAGGGGAACCATGAGTCAAAGTGGATGAGCAAGCCAGGAGAGATCCCTCACCGCGCTCTGTGGAAAGGAGCCCCCCGGGGCTGCCACCGCACTGCGGGCACCGTGATTCATCCGTAGCACGATGAGAGGGACTTGAGCTTAACTCGCCTTTTGCACTACCTTCAACCCCTACCCAATTTCCTACATGGGGCACCGTGTGGTGGACATGTTCTGCTCCGCATCTGGAGGTCATGCACAACTATAGCTTTATTGTGTTGGAATAAAATTCCTCTGCTTTATTTTTATTGCTGCCATAAGGTGGTTTTGTAGCCTGTGAAATGCAAGCAGGAAATAAACTCCTGCTTTGAAGCCCAGCGCTGAGACACGCCAGTCACTGCGTTTATGGTTCTGCAGCCCTTGGACTTCAGCAGAAACAAGAGTAGTTCCTGGCCTAGATATCTTTGTTTGGTGTAATTACTCATGTGTCACTATGACTAAGAAATCAGTAGGGCTGTGTTGATTTACATCTTCTGTGATTTCAGCTGTGCAAAGGATATAGGTGAAGCTTTAGATCTCCCGCATTAAAGATTCCCTGTTACTTCTGTCTGATCTAACTTGATGAGAAGTTTTGGGGTGCATTCATCTGAATAACTTTGCAGCAGAGAATATCTCACTGTGACTTATCTGGAAATTTATAACCCCTGGCTGCAAGCCTACAAGCACAGACCTTACCCCCTCCTGCCCGAGGGTGCCAGCAGACCTACTCTGACATGAACACTGTCCTTGCTTAAAATAAACAAACAAAACCCCCCAAAACTCTCTACACATGGAGGGTTAAGACAAATAAACTAAAACAAGCGTGAAGCTGGTGCCAACAGAGATCTCTCTGAGTGAGGGCGCTGGTCCCACACAGTTTAACTCATTCACGCTTTCTCATCAGCTTTCTTGGTTGCCACAGGCAGACCAGAGCCAGGAGGTTTCTGCTGCCCCTGCGCCGGGGTGGAAACGCCATGACTCCACAGGGCATCTTAGAAAATGAAGCAGAGACAAAACCCCCAGGGCTCTGAGCTGCAGATATATGTAACCAACTCAACTGACTCATGCCTCTGCTGCCATTTCTTCACACTCCATTAAAGGATGACAGCTTCTGGAGAAAAAATTGGCTGAGTATGTTCATCTTAAACCCTATCTGCCTCTGGCGCACTTCAAAAAATTAGTTAGTTGAGCAGCAAGCTAAAACGATCACAGTTCCCAAGAGACCATGTGATTCTCCAGATCCGTACAAAATACATAAAGTGCACAGCCATCATCTTTTCTGGTTAAGAAGCTGATACCATCAGGGAAAGTCAAAAGGTTAATTAATTAATTACTTTTTTAAAAGACGGAGATGACGCAAGAGGGAATGTGCTATAATACGTTCTCAGCACACAGGCTCAGATGTTACCTACAGAAGAGTTTGCTCCAAATATTTCATAGCAGTAACAGAACTACTTTGAGAAGACTGTAGGTACTTACATACTGCAGCAATAAAGCAGTGACCTTCTCTGGTGCCGGTCAGAGGACAACAACCATGGTACGCAGTTTTTCTTGAGAGAAAGCAGCTAAAACAATCACTGAAGGCTCAGTATCTACCCAGCGACCATGCTCACTGTCCTCACACTGCAGGCAGCAGCCCAGGGCAGGGGGACTCAAACAAGAGCCTGTAGCCCAGCTGCAGACTCTACCAGCTCATCATCCCAGGTGGAAACAATAGCTGATCCCAGGTATTTGTAAGTCAGGCCCAGGCCTGCAGGGCTATAAAAGGCAGCCTGGGGCCAGGAGCTGTGCTGGCTAGGGTTAAGCAGAAAGTGGGTTTTGTGTGCCTATATTTGGGAAGTATGACAGTGAAGGAAGTGTCTTTCCCTGACAAACTGTGCTGAGTTCAGCACCTTCCAAGATGCTGCTGATGTTTTCAATGCCTTTTGAATTAAATTACTGAGTTACTCCATCCTTTTCAGGTCATTAAAAAGTAAAGAAGCCAAAATAAAGTTGGAGCTATGAGGCCTGGGGGGCTGACCCCAAAGGTCATTCTTCAGTGGGACAAAGCTATGGGCCTTATGGCACTCCTGATGGGAAGGGGGAAAAGGATAATTACACTCGCAGGGCAAGCTGCTTTCAAAGGGTTATTTCTAAATTAAGAATGACAGGATGTGCTTTAGGTGGGCTGTGAGTTCTCATCAGCTAGACTTCCCAGGTAAAACAAGCTGTCCAGGCACTAATAGCGTCTGGCACCAGACACCTGGCAGCTATGAGATGTCATGTGGCTCTTTTTCAGTGGTTTCACAGAGAACAGTTATTTCTACCAGCACTCATACTTTGAACAAGTGCATTTTTCAAATTCTGCTCATTTCAGGCTGCTACTCCATGAATAACGTCCTCAGGCTGGTTTCTGTCAGGCTGTCTATGATGTACCCCATGCCATTGCTTCCCTCCTGCAGGAAGTGTGGTAACAGCGTCCTACTTTGTGTGGCCAGTGAAACGCAGGCTTCCGAATCCCCCCGCTTGCTTCAGCTCTGCACGGAACCAGCAGATCCACAAAAGAAGAAGGAACTGAAAATTTGTCAGGACTTGAATGCAGAAGGCTTCACCCCTCATTTCTGGTGACACTGGAAGGACTCTTGGATGTGCATCCCACTGAGGATGAGATGTGCCGAAGCAGCAGACAATTATCCTAGACCAGTCATCAGCTCTACAGAGCTGGCTCTGTGGACCATTCCCTCCTGCTGCATCGTGCAGGAGAAAGGATGAAGGTGAGTGCATTTCACCAAGGCGTCTACACAGGACATCACAGCGCTACATGAAGAGGAAATGTTCACTGGAGTAAGAAACGGAGATTGTGGCAGCTCTTGATGTTTCTGAGAAGCAAACGGAAAAAAAAGGCAAAGCAGCAATACGTGAAAAGACAGACGTGTGCATTAAAGAGATTAGACAATATCTAATGTTTTTAACACAGCTGAAAGCAGTGAGGTAAAACAGAAGGAAGGATGTAAACACAAGAGAGGAATAATCACCGGGTCACAGACCTGCAGCACAGAGAAGCCTCCATGCCAACAACCCCGTAGGGAGGCACGGGGCGGACGTCACAGATAGGTAATATTTTCCAAAAATACTATAATGAGAAGAAAGGGGAAGCTGGTAGCTGTGGGGGAAGCTGGTAGCTGTGGCTTATACAGTAAAAGCTTGGGAATGGCCATAAAGCGGTAGCAGTTGTGGACAAATCTGTAGGCTGGAGAAGAGGTTGGTTTTAAGCATATTGGCAAGAAAAGAAATATTTAAAGTTAGGCTGATCAGCTGGAAGATGGTAGAGTTGTTGACCATGATTCAGGAAAAGCAGACACCGCCAATAAATACTTCTGTTCTATTTTTGGGAGCCATATTATGTGGTGATGAACTTTTCCATCCCCACAGATATTAAACAAAATGTTAAACAGCAGTTACTAATGCTAGACTCTTCAAAATTAGCAAGTCCAGATAATGGCATCTTTTTCTTTAAAAAGACTTCTAAGAGAGCTGGGTAAGGAACTTTACACATGGTTGATCTTGATTTCCAGTAAACTTGGACAATCAGAGCTAACAAAAAAATGTACCAATATTTTGAAAGAATAAAGTAGATAATCTAGGTAATTATAAGCCTATCAATCCAAGATTGCTCTCCAGCACAATAATAAAATGGCTCATAAAGAAAACAATTCATCACGAATTAAAGGTGGGGAATAGAATTTGGCAAATCAGTGTGGATTAGAGGAGAATAAATTTGCCATCTTGATATTTTCAGTGATAATGAACAACAATACTGCTGTAATAAGTTGTATTCTGTGATTTCAGAAAAGCATTTGATTTGTTATTACATGAGGTTTTTATCAAGAAGCAAGGATAATACCAACACAGCACAGGACTCTTGAGCAGAGCGAAACTCAGTATAGCGAGAGGTCTCAAGTGTACATGCAAACAGGGGAATACTGCCTAACAGTTCTGGTTTTAGCATGGTCCTTTTGGAATCTGTTAGTGGGTTTTCTGCTACTCAATTTTTCCCCCATGTCAAGGAAAAATAACTTAAAATCATCCCTTAGAACTTGCTGGTGACCAATATTTTTTTTTAACAGGGCAGCATGAGCATCCAGAGCAATCTGGATTGCCTGAATACAACAGCCAAGGTGAGGCAACATATTTGAAAGCCAAAATAAAGGCAGTATTTACACGATAGGGGCAATTCAGACTCAGAAAGAGACGAGTCTGAAAAGGACACAGGGTCACTGCTCATTGCCAGCTCAATGCAAGTGCCCTTTGTTGTGGCTAATATAACTCTCAGGAGGATCTTGAAATGAGAGAATGGCTACTAGGCTGCTATAGTACCTTACTCTGTGCTGATGTATAAGAAAGATGTAGGACAGCTGGAAATGCACAGGAGAACAGCCATGAGCCTTACGACAGAACTGGGAGATGGTTTTTTCACCATAGGATGCTTCTGGATAGTAATCTATTTAGTTTACCCCAGGAGAGGCTGAAGGAGGACTTGAGTATGTCCTGCAAGTACGTACTCAAGAAACAGGACACCGGTGATGGGACGAACCTGGTGGCAGAAGACATTCTAGGGGCTGACAATTGAAAGCAGGCAAATTCAGACAAGTAAGAAGATGCACATATTTCACTTGTACTGATTGCGACTGCCGCAGCCAAGCAGTGCAGGATGACCAAACAGACTCCTATCAGGAGGCAAATCTCTGCAAGGCAAAACCTGTGAGCCGATCTGATGCACAGAGAGCAGAAATGGGAGCCGTTCCAGACAGCCTGGCTAATGGAGGGGAAAGCTATGACTGACAAGATGAAACTGCAATGCGAAGGCATTGCAGGCTCATCCAGGGGTGTGAAGATTGAGTAATATATCCAGACTGATGTGCGTGGCATTTACCTAGTAGTTATTTGCCATCTCTAGTCACTGATTTCAGTCCTTCATTCTTTAAACACAGCAAATCATCCAGGGGAAGGAAGATTCAGCAAAAACCTGTGAGCACAGTTAACTGATTGAGGTATTTTCTTTCACAGATGAGTTGCCAGAATCTCACTGCCTGTCTAAGGCAGAGAAACTTCGGATGTTCAGACAAGAGAACTGTGGAAAATTAATTTTTAAAATAGCAAGAAGGGGAAAAAAAAAAGACATATGCAAAATATAAACCTGTGCTTAAGGAGCAGAACTTCCCTCTCCTCCCTTTTGTGAGAGGAAAGAATTACTCCTTTGTACCCTCTGAAGAATTCAAGCTCTTTCAGATGAGATTTAATCACTCAAGAGACCTGTTTGGAGCTTTTGTTCAAGATTTCATGCAACTAAGAGAGAAGCAAGTGCCACTTCAGAGCCTGGTGTTACGATAATTGCAAGGATAAAGAGAGGCGAAGAAAAACATCTGCATGTTCCCAAACAGTCCTAACTGTGCCTGAAAGCACTTGCTTCCCAAACTAATCCCATACTTATCCCAGATACTTGACTTACTGGTGGCATTCAGGAAGAGGTAGCCAACTGCAACAGACTCCCTAATTATAGCATGACCTGTTGCTAATTACTCTTTGACTAACCCGCTGCTGTTGTATTATCGCACTAAATAAATAACATCCACTCTCCTCTGGCAGTGTTTACAGAGCTGATTTCCCACTCAGCCTCGACTCAAAGCTGTGAACAGTCCCCCAGTGACACCAGCTGCTCCAGTCAGACCCCTGCCTTGTCCTCACGGCGAGCGATGGACCCGACTGCTGAGCCAAGGTGACAGCCACCGCCTTGGCCAACAAACGGCCAGCTCGGCTGAGGTCCTCAGGAGCTGGAAGTATGGAGTGATGCGGTTCGCCATGTCGAACACCAGATGTTTCATCCCACCATACACATTTTGGAAAGACTGTTGATCAAATCCAGCTGGCGAGTCCAGCCCTGCATGCTTTCCAGCCACTTTCCCGAGTGACCTGCTTAGATTGAAGGATCGCAGCCGTTCCAGACAGTCTCCTACAGAGGCTGGAAGGTCCAGTTCGTATTCAGCCTCTCTGGAACTACCACTGCCAGGAGGCTTTTAAACCCTGGCTTCACTCGGACACCATTTCTCCATGCCCCATCTCCCACCCCCTCATTGCCCAAGCAGAAATGACTGCCACACTGCATTTAATTTTGAAATTTTCAGAAAGAAACTTCTAAAAATCATGTTGAAAGCATTTTGCAATTCTCATGAGCAACATGAGAAGATTGGAAATTTCCACTTTTTATTCCCAAGTACAAAGAAACTCTGACTTTCTGGCAGTTAGAGCCACCTCTGTGAATATTCTAGCAAATAAATTAACCAAAAGAAAGCTCATGGGAACAGCAGATTTTTAATTGAATATTGTGCACTACTTATTATTAAGTTCTGAATTTGCAATGGCAAGGACTAGCAATGAAACCCTGGTTTGGTCACTAAGATAATCCTATCAATGAAGGTCTCTATTTTGAAATGCTGTAGTTTTAAACACTAAAAGGGTTTGGTCACAACCAGTTAAACCAGATTAAGACGGACCCCAGATGTCTCAGCTTTTTTTCTCTGAAAAATGTGATATACAACATGTACTTTGTGGTTTCCTTTGGGGGCAGAAGTCTGATGCTGTGGGGAAAGAGCTTCTGTTGGCTATGGAGGTTGATAAGTTCTCTTCATTTACAAGCTACCTTTTTGTCATTTTTCACTAATAGTCCCTTACTTTCACCCAATTGTTTCAGCATTGTCTTTCAGGATCTTGGTACTTATGCCAAACCCTTGTTGTACTGAATATGCATCAGCTGGGCTCTAAGTCTGAGGAGCTGGGAACAACTGCAGAGAATCTGAACTGTGCCATAGGAACAGGAAAGCAAAAGTTGGCAAGTTTCCTTCAAGAAGGTGCAGAGGGGAAGTCACACCTTGCCCAGCGCACCTACAGGACGCTCCAGCCTACAGAATTTCCTCCTTGTTGTTTCCAGGCACATACATGGCAGTAGAGCGAGGGGACGATACAGCACTGCTCTGCAAATGGTGTAGCTATTTATAAAAACACAAAAAGTGGCTTGAAAAGTTGCTGTTGTGATTTCCTGTCATTTTGCACTCCCTTTATGGAGTACAGGGATACACGGTGGTAGAGAAGGAGTAGCTGCAGCCTACAGATGCAGTTCAGCATTTTGAGACTGCTTTTAAAAACTTCTATGTGGGTGTTTGCCAAAGGAGCTTTTTTTAATATTTTCTTCGCTGCTGGTGAAACAACCAACTTTTACTCATACTTACACAGTCTATCATAAAGTAAATAAAAAAACCTACTTGTCCTAAGAAGTTGTAAAGTACTAAATTAGCCAAAAATAAGAGTTCTTGTTGGGAAACAAGTTCCAGATGTTTCTGACAGACTCCTTCCATCCAAAGCTACAGTATCTAAGGGTCCACAACCCAGCCTGGATACAAGAAAACAACTTTCACTGTTGTTGAAACATAGACAGATAATCACTTGAAAGGCGTTTCTATCCACGCTCCGTGGTCGTCTTTCCGGGGCTGGAAGGGAAAGTCAGCGGGGGCTTGGTTCACATGGGGCTAATGGGAAATCTCTAGTCCCTGCCAGGACTTCCTCAGGACATGGGTGTGAGCAGAATTGGGACACCAGAGGAAGGACCACAGGGAAGGTACGAAAATGGAGGGTTTGCATGTGCACCTTCCTCATGCACGGTCAAGAGCTGCCTGTCTCACGACTAAGTTTTCCTAGTCTAAGTGGGAAGAAGGGATTACACCCTCTCCCATCTCCAGCACCACACAAAGCGTATAGACAATCATAAATATGATTTTAAACAAACTTCAGGATTGCAGACAGGAACTTCTCCACACAAGTAGCAAGTGAAGGAAGTTAACAGTACTGCATTCATGTGGAACATGGGAAACCCAGACATAGGGGCATTAAAAGCCATGACCAGGACCACAAAACCAAACTAGTAGTAGATCTAGGACGAGAAATCAGCTTTCCCCTTCTCTGAGCCTGCACAACATCTGCATTACAAACAGGTAATGTCTTCTCCTTTCATGAGTATGAAACAGGACTCCAGATTTTGGAGTGCCTTTCAGTCACCTGCTGGGCCTTACCCTCTTCTGATGAAGATAATCATCCATGGAAAATGGGATGCCATGGTTGCAGAACAGTTTTATTAACACCCTCTAGATGAGCTATGTTTAACATTTTGGCTCCTGGGCAGTTCAGATGTGGTTCCCATGTCTGGGAACCAGACCTCACAGAAGGGTTGAATGAGGGTCAAGAAATAGATATCCTCTACGGAGGATTTGCCCAGTGCAGCGGGAGATGGCAGACCTCCAGTGACTGTGCTCTCGCTTATCTCACATCTTACTACTAGATACCAGTTCAAAAACTGCCACCTCTTCCCTACGCTACGAAGGCAAAAGAAGAGGAAAAGGTCATGTAAGGCTTGTTGTATGTTCATGACACAAGTTTATGGTCTCTCAACAGGAAACACAGGCAAAATAACCATCTGTAAAAATGACTTCCAAGCCAAGCAAGCTTTCATGGTCACTCAAAACGAGTAATTTGTCATTTTTGGTCTTTTTTTCCTTCCTATTTGTCATTCCTGGGAAAACTCTTCAGGATAAGACTTGTCATTCTCTCCAGATGGATCCAAGTAAAGTCTGATTTATGCTTCTCTGGAATCTTCTCCCATCACCTCTGTCATTGAGCAGCGCGCAATTTGTTTGCTCTCAGCAGTCCTTTAAGATGCTTCCATACACATATATTTATCGTCACATACTTTTCTGCTTAGGAGTTTATTTTACCCTAAAATCTCTTGGATCCATCAATGCTGCACTTTCTCAGTGGGTCCTAACTTGCCTTTTCAAGAAATTATTCCTTTGGGGGAAAAAAATCAAAATCTTAACTATAGAGTTAATTCTTCTACTACATCAATTAATTCTATTTCCTTCATTAGAATTAAATGTGATTTCCACCACCACAAGAGATCCAGCTAACAGTACTATGGCCATAACTTCTACGAGTATGCCTTAGAAATTAATTGTAGCTCACAGATCTTTTGAGTGCTGGCATCAATTTATTGATTTTTATCATAGTTATATATGTTAATATTATGTATTCACCACAAAAAGTTTCTATGAATACAAAGCACTACACACTCATTTTGACATCAATATTCGTAATTCCTTATCCATCAGTTTCTCACATTGGGTTGTGTCTATTCTCTGTGCTCAGCAGTGTGGAAGGGGTAAAACAAAAGAATCCATGAATCCTAACAAGCCACAAGAGTTCAGGAGCTTAAAACAGTTTAACAGTAACTAAGCCTCAAACCTTTTTTTTTTTTTAAAATGTCCAGAAAATAAATAAATAGTAAAACAGTCGAGGTATGCAGGTAAACTAAACAGAATGCATAAATACTCTTCTTTCACCAAATTTTTTTTGGAGATGCATAATCAGTTCATACTTATGCATGAAACTTCCAGATTTTTGTAAGATGCTCATGAATAACAGTCCCCCCCCCCAAGATACAGCGAACCGCATCAGCTGCTTCAGTTCATTGTATCAGCAAAGTTGTTCTTCACTGACTTTCGGGACCAGGAGAAGACAGGAATGTTGTTCTCAGCTGCGTTAGGGCAGCCTCTCGGTGTAGCCTGTAGCCCTTTGCCCTCCCCAAGGAAGCGCTGCCTGCCCTTCCCATCAGGTCTCTCCTGCCCACAAACCGCACCTCGACGCCTCATTGCGCAGCGGAGTTGCCTTTGAACTCTCACCCCACTCTCATCTAGCACAGGAAGCTCCTACAGACACAATACGATTTAAAACAACTGTGATAAAAGACAAATAATCATAAAAAAGCCTGAGGAGCATATGGTTTACAGCAGAGGCTGGGAAAGGAAGGTCACACTGCCTGCAGCTTGCTGTTGAAACTAAATGTGGATTTATGACTGATTGGATCTTCTGTAATAAAACTTCCTGCACACCTGACTTCCCTGAGATCTTTTCCAACATCCCCACTGATGCACGAAAGCATTTTTGTAGGATTTGTTAAAACTTACTATAATGAGTCATCAAGGTAACTGCATCACTTGCAGCACAGCTTGTTACGGGTCAGGCTTTTGCATGAGACCAAGAGCCACAGAGACTGAGAATTTATGAGTATCACAATCTGTGCATGTGTCTCATTGGGACTTGGGACCTTAGCCCGCGTGTGGCTGCACATGTGGCTCTTGGTCACATGCAAAAGCCATACAGGTAACAAGCTTTAGATAATTACTCCCCCAATCTTTACACGGGGACCACAAGAATAGGACATAAGACCCCTAACGCATTCATACACAAGTAAGTTGCCTGACAATATGGCTATTTTACAGCTATAGACCAAAGGTTTTCAAAAGCACCAATGGTCTAAGCTTCGGTATTTTGGGGTGCCTTTTTTTAACCTATTTATATCTTTTTCCATCCAGTTCTCTCAGCTACTCCAATTACGAGAATATGAACTCTTGATTTGGTGGAGGGTTGGGAATATGCCCGGTGAATAACAGCCTCCTCACCAGGTGCTGCCTGGACCTGTTACACAGGCGTGAAAAAAGACAAAGCTCCAGCCAAGACAGTCCTGTTGAACAGCCACCAGCGGCAAAAGAACGGTTCATCAAAATGCCTACCTATTTGCATTTCTATAACAAAGGTAATATTCTTTTGGAAGGGTTTTGGTCATCTGTAAGGGAGAACAGCAGCTCCTAAGTGTCAGTGCACAGCTCGGAGCACTCTGCCAGGCTGGCCACACAGCCAGGAGAAGGGCGGTCAGGAGTGTACGTATTTCAGAGATGGAGGCTGAGGCAGAGCTGGGAGTATAAACCAGAGCTGCTTAACTCCAAATTGTTTATTTCATTCAGAAAAAACAGCTCCCCCCTTCCTCCTTGCCTTAGCAATAAGGACCTAGCTTTCTTCATGTCTGAAGACAAACCCCAAATGAGCAAGGAAAGGGGGAAGGAGGTGAAGAAGGTGAAGAAGACTCCAGTTACGGGCTGAAGCACTGGTGGGCTGTACCCCAAGCGCTGCATCATGCTTTCATAGCTTTTTTAAAAACAAGTCTATATACCTCTGAGTCCAACAGAGAGAAGACATTTTGAGCTGGTGCTCTCCTGTCTTCAGCAGAGATGTCTTTTTGAATTACAAGCATGGTCCCAGTTTTTCCCCAGAAGGCCTTGGCTCTGGTGCAGCCCTGCTCCTCCTCCTCCTCCTGCTTCTCCTCCTGCTCCTACTCCTGCTCCTACTCCTGCTCCAGCCTGGCTCCTGCTGAGGAGAGGAGGCGGTGGAGGGGAAGGAGGGCAGGCTGAACGCGGGAAGGGGAGAGCCCTCTGAGCCTTTCAGTTGTCCAGAGCTGGCTTAAAGCTTTTCAGCCACACAGACATCTTCCTCCCCATCCCCTCTTCATTTTCTGAAGGCAGGGGAAGGTGCTCCCTCAGGTGTAACTCCAACAGCTACACAGCCCTGTGACCTGCTTGTTTGACTGTGTGGAGCATCAAAAGGAAATGTCAGCGAGATCTCCCAGATCCCTTTTCTGTGAGGCCAGGTTTTGATGTCTTTGCTCACAGCAGAGAGTACTTTATTCCCGAAGCAGTGATGTTTAAGGCTCTGTTTAAAGAGGGAGATACCAGTGGACACAGCAGACACCAGCTCGCTTCGCCCTCTCCGTCAGTCTGCTGCTTCCCCCTGCCTCAGCCAGTCCCTCTACTGCTTCACCATATCCCATTCCCATTGCTATAACCCTTCCTTATTAAAAGTGATAGACTGGGCATTTAATTTTCTCTTTGCATGGCAGGAAATTACAATTAGTAATTTAGTACAAGTCACTGTCTAATGCAGTAAGGGACGCTGTCAGCTCCAAGTGCTTATTGAGAATAGCTCAGCTTTTGTCACACTGGTTACCTCTGAAAGGCATTCACTCGAGGAATTCATGGGCAGCAATCAGTTGTTTTCCTGCCTGTTTTTCATCACAGCTCATCAGAAATTGGGATACAGTTGGGGAAAGGGCAGGAGAGAGAGAGTCTGAGATGTGATGAGAGAACTAATCCATCCTCGGAAGAGGAACTGATTTTGCGGGGTTTTTTTTACTGCTTATTTTACAGTAAATAAAGAATTAAGGGAGATTGCTGAAAATGTGTCCATTCAGGCAGCAGCTGAATTTCCTGCTAATTGCTTTGGGATGGTGAGGGAGGAGGGAAAGTGTTGGGACATTACAATAAGCAGTAAGTGGTACGATTGGTGACTACACAAAACCTTGCGTCTGCACATGTGTCACTAACGATAGAAATTAGGGACATGTTCTTATAAAAGCCCCCTATTTAGTGAAGGATGGTGAAGATAGAAAAAAAACAAACCCACCTAAAATCCATCTTACAGGGAGAGAAAGAAGTGGAAAGTCATTTATCATGGCATTTATCTTGGATGAACAAACAGTGCCCGGGCTCTGCTCCCCAGATTTTCCCTGCTCCAGTCCCATGGATGCTGCTCCGGCTGCCCACAACTCCCCCTGGCCAAGGGAGCGAGTATCTCCAACCAGTTTTGGGACAGGACCCAGCTGAGGACAGGCAGAAGGATGGTTTTGCCAAAGCCCACCATGAAAAGGAGCGGCACAAATCAGATTAACCCTCGTCAGGCACTAAGTCTGCCTCCGTCTCTCTGCCTCCCGGGTAGGTCTGGGTTCCCAGGGAGGGGAAAGCTGCTGGGAAACCCCTGCTGAATAAGCACCAAGAGGTAATTGAACACGCATCCTGGATGCACTCAGGAATAAGGCAGGAGTACCTGTGGTTACGATGCACCCTTCAAAAACACCCGTGGCAACAAGCACAAAGTGCCTCTGTACAGGGAAGCAGGAAACACTGAACTGAGACAATCCCCTCCCCTCTTATCTCTATCTTTGGTTTATTATATTTAACCATGCTTTTGATTGAAACGAGGAACATCCTAATGGAAAACGGCATCAAAACCTTTCGCCAGCACCAATTTAAACCAATGAAACCTCTGATCACCATCAATTCTTGCAGACCCAGTAAGGAAACAGTATTTCCCCATGAGTTTTCTCTGTGATCTTGGCTTTTCCACATAAAACCAGATTACACTGAAAATAGACTTTTCACACAGGAAGTTTCCATTTCTTAAAAAAAAAACACAACAAAACACTACCAAACCTGCTAAGTCTGTCATTTAGTTGTTTCAGCTCCACATTTCTCTTCAGACAGGCTGTAAAACAGATTCTTAGGCGATGGGGAGAAAAATCAGACGGAGAAGGGCTGGGAGAGACCCTGAGGAGTTGTTTAATCAGAAACAGCTATATTTTAACCTGCTGCGGATGACATTTGGGGATGGAGATTCCTCATTTTCCTTATGCAGTCTCCCAGGGGGAGTACACATAGGGATTATTCTAGGGTCTATCCTAAATCTTTCTTACTGCGTTTTATTGCCGTGACTTCTTTTCCTACCCCCTGCAGACACTGAGATCTGTTTGTTTCCCTCCTTTCCGCAGACAATCCTGCATCTGAAGAGCAGAACCACGAAGCCGCCCCTGGCCGCGCTGACAGCGACAGAGCCCAGCCTGCCCCAGCTCTGCTCCTCTCTCCTGCCCAGTTTTGAGAGCTCTCCCTCATCTCTCCTCTGCCTTCCCTGAAGAGCCATTTCCAAACCTGAAAAGAGTGCTGAGAGGAAGGACTCCTTCCCCCGCCTCACACAACACATTCCTCTCTGTGAGTGCTGCTGCTACTGCCTTTGCTCTTTCTCAGCATTAGTGGGTGGGTTTTGTCGATTCTCTGTTTTCTGTGTATGACTTTCACGTCCTTTCCCATGCAATACCTTCCTAACCAATCGTGCTCCATCCACTTCTTGTGCAGTCAGGGGTTCCTGCCTAAGCACAGCTCATCGTCATCAGGTCCATCAATCTTCATGTGAAGATCCTTTCCCAACAGTTACTCTGTGATGAATACAGCATGAGTCCTAGAGAAAGTCTCGGGAGAGAGATTCCTGAGTTTTGTACTCGATCCATCTTCATAACCTCTCAGTCAGGAGATGTGGGCACTCGGGTGTGATAAGGTTGACCTCCACCGTGGGCTGGTAGGAAGCAGACTCTCCGCACCCAGTTCCTGACATGAGACACATGCATCTCTGCCACTTGGGGTACAAAAATGCACCACCAAGAGGTACGTGCTCACAGTGAACTCCTGCAAACTTTCATGGTTCATGACCGAATTCAAGTGGAGTGGACCACACCGCAGAGGCCATCACATGTCCAACGTGCCGGTGGAAGTGGCAAATTTTTCCAGACACTGTTGGTTCCCCAGAGGAAAACTGCCTGCGACGTGCTAGGGAAAGCTCAGCAGAAACCCTGACGCAGTGTGATCTTAAAATCTGTTTAGGGAAACTGTCTGTATTTATAATCAAGCCTAGATGGATGACTGTGGCTTCATATTCATTCATATGAGATGTGTGCACAGCCAGCAGTGAAAATGGCATCTTGATGTTGAGGTGGGAGCCCGTGCTCTCATGCTCCTTACGTGGCCAAGCACACAACACCATGTTTACACCAGCCTTGTACTCCATCCCCAGCGCTGCGCTTGCTGGAGGACACCCAATACCTGATCCAGCACAGCGCCTGCCAGGACAACATTTAAGAGTGTTTTGACAAACTTAGATGACTGAGAGAGGGCATGCAACAACTTGGTGCTTTGTGTTTATCACGGGGCACTGGGTGTCGTCAGCCTGAATTTGTCCTCAGGTGGGAGCGCAGCTTTACACACCGAACTAGTTAAGACATAATTTTACCTACAGCTGCCTACTGTAGAATTTGGAAGACAGTGTTCCCCAGACCACAATCTTCTCTCAACTGCTCTAAGCACCGCTAATGGCTTCTGTTATGGCATAGCATTGCTCGCAAAGGCCAGATAGACGAGGAGACAAGTTTACAAGAGAAGAGGCTCCAGATAGTCTGGCAGTGCCTCCCCTATTAACAACAGAGCAGATAAAGGAGCCCCTTCCTTAAGCCAAGCAGAAGAGAAATCCTAATTCATCTGTTGTTTAAAAAGTGCAGGGGGGCAAATTAACTTAAACTTTAGGTAGGTTTTTACTGCCTAAGTAATGCTCTTGTAGAGGGATGGCCAGAAGAAAGCTGAAGGGATGAAGACCTTTCCCCACCAAGTGTCCACAGTCCATCTCACTGCCATAAAAGGAGGGAACTAGTCTTTCTCCATGCTCCACAGCAAGCCCTACAAGTGCTCTGGGATTTATCTTTCAAAACCTTTTTGGTGTTGCCCACCCATCTCTTATTTCCCCGTTTAATGGGAAGAAGAAAATCTCCTTTAACAGCAGGTTCCTCCATGATCTCCACCACCGTGCAGTGCACACCCTCGGCCCTTTGCCGAGCTGGGGAGGTCTCCCTGTGACACGGAGGTCATTAGGTGCTTCATGGGGGCACAAAAGTCCAGCTGAAATGGGCTGGACACAATCCCCGGGAGGAAGACAACCTCCTGGGGCCAGGAGGCCAGCAGCCAGGGCAGACCTCCACAAGCACAGGCTGTGACACCGGGGAAGAGGAGCTGCAGGAAGCCTCCTGCCTGCCTCTCCCCGAGCCACGGCTCTCTGGGGAGACGACACGCGTCTTCCCATCATCCCTCCCCACATCTTCACTCAGCCACGCTGCAGCGACTGCCATCGCCCCCGGAGCACTTCGCGTCCCTCCCTGGCTGCCGTCACGGGGTGCTGAGGGCCAGGGCTGTCACTGCACAGGCCCCACTAAGGGACACTTTCCCCGTGGGCAGCGATGCGAAGCTGGGAAGGTCTGTCCCACGCTGTCACACTGCGCCGGCCGCCTGATGCCGTGCCAGCGGTGCCGCGCGGCATCCCGTGCCTGACACTATTTTTGCCTGGGTTTGAGCTTCAGTGAAGGATGATAATCAGTGTGCGCTGTGTTTGCCATTTTTCTTTGCAGACGTCTTTGGGGTGCTTTTCTTGCTGTTGTTGCTTTTAGCTGGGCTTTTTCAAGTCTTCATCACCTAAAAATGTTCTCTTGTGCCAAGATCAGAGCTTTCAGTCTCTCTTGGGTTCCCTATTTTTGGATCCTTGATCTGGGCTCTCGTTGCTATTTTTTTTTTTGTATGTTTGTTTTTAAATAAACAAAAGCTGTAATAATAAATGTCCAGGGACCCAAAGAGTAATGAAGAATCAGACGTTTGCTAAAGAGGAGGGATGTGGCTGTGGAAGGGAGAGGAATTGACTGGGAAACGCTGCAGAGCCAAACATCCCCAAATAACTCACAGCTCATCTGTCAGGCGGCGATGCCGAGGGGGAAGGCAGGGAGTTCTCAGGATGCAGATAAACACGGATGAGCCGCAGACGCAGTCAATCTGCTGCCACGGTTATCATTCTTGCCAATAATAAATAACAGCACGTGCTCGCAGACCGCAGTCCCACTCACCACCGCAGTGCCACGCTCGGCTACTGGCAACACTTCATCTGTTGCCAAGCTTCTCCCTTGCCATTCCGCCCGGCCGAGTGAGTCCTGGAGCGATGATGGCTGCGGCAGCACAGGGATTAGCAAAACAGGGCAGGCTGTGCCCCCTCAGCAACCACCCACCAAGGCAGGGGCTCCAAAATCCACCCAAAAGGGCTGCCGAGCGTAGGTAGAAGACAGGGAAGGTCTCGGACTATGTTACAACAAATGCAAAACATGCAATTATACAATTTACCCAAGCACTACAGAGTAACCTGAAATATCAATTAGCTTTCAAAGCCGATTTCATTCCTCACCAAGAAAATGTCAGCCTCCCTGGCTTACAGGCTCGGCTCAGAGCGACTAGTGAACACGCGCCCCGACACCCCGACGGTGCTGCAAATGGGAGGAACCTGAAACGCCTGAGATGCCAGCTGGGTCCCCAGAGCTGTCCTCTGGAGAAGACAACCCTAAAGCTTGCCTTGGAATTAAAAACTCTTCCCCCAAATGGGCTTAAAGCAAAACTGAAGACTCTTCCTTGAAGACAAAGCTGGCAGCCTTGTCCAAAACCCTGAGGCTGAGCAAGGAAGCTAAACTTGGCACCTTCTGTCTCATACTGTACCCTGTCTGCCTCTCATCATCCACTTCGCCATGCTATCAGCCTGCTAGGCAAAAAATGCGCCCAGAAACCCTCTTTTGACCAGGTCATATTCCCTGAGATAATTTAGGAAGTATGGGAGATGCCAAGAAAGCTGCTGTGTGTTCAAGAGGAACAGCTTCCCCCTCACAGACCATGCTGAGGATCTCCACTGCTCCGTCCCAGCACTTAGTCGTTTTTCCAGGTTTCAGAGCCTTCTGCACATCCATACGCAGCCCATGCTCTGCACAACCCCACCTTTTAATTTTTGCCTTTTCCTAGAACTACACAGCAACATCTGCATTCGTTCTAGAAAAACCCAGCAAACCAGGGCTCCTTTTCCTTCTGCCTTCAGCACTTCAGCCCAGGAAGAACTAGTAGCAAAGGGAGACCCAGAGCATCCCAGACCCACGTCTGCACTGACACAAATCCACCTTTGCGAAGGACTGACTGATCCTCTGGCACGCTCACTATTACAGTCATAGCCATGCACTATTAATACTGGGGGCTTCCTCCTTAATAACTGATGTGAGCGCACTAAGCACAGACACTGAGGAGCAAGGCTGGTGTGAAGAGAAGGGCAGGGGCACAGGAGATGAAAGACTGCAGCAGCATCATCACAGTGAGGCAAAAATCTGTGGAGAGGTCTGTAAATAGCTGATGTTCAATAAAGCCCTGAGGTAGGTTGTTGGACATGGCAAAACTCAAGGATAAAATAATGAAGCCTTGGAAAGCTGGGATTCAGGATCCAGCCCTGATCAGGCCTACAGACACTTGAGATTTGTTCATCACCTCTGCGGTTTATAAACCAGGCTGAAAACTTCCTGAGATGGGTCTTCTGGCAAGACCTCAAGGCACTGCCTGAGGGTTGGTGTCAGAGATGAAATCCAATTTATTTGCCAAATGTTATTTTCCTTCATTTACTATCTTGAAGGCTAATAACCCAAGTCAAAATCCACTTGTCACACCTTTGCTTCTTCCAGCTAATCTTTTTTAGTATTAATAGAGTCTCCATCTCCTGACACCGAGGTGCAGCATTTGCTCTTTCACCGGGAGTTCCCTGCCAATATTTGCTATCAGAGTTATTTAATTTATCACCTTTCCTAGTTATTGGCATGTCCATCGTTCTGGTGAAGTACGAATAATACCAGGGAGCTGCCTTATCTCCTTAGCCCAAGATCCTTTCCTTTCTTAGAAGCAGTTTGAGTGCCTTTCTGGTCCTTGTGACTTTGTCAGCTTGAAAGCAAAACCAGGACAATGTCCTGGCTCAGCAAAGTAAATCCTGAGGTCCCAACCCCAGCCATGGGGGTCACCATGTAGGTGGGTGAACCCTGCGAGAAGGGCCAGCAGGGAACTTGTGCTGACAAGAAGGAGCTGACACCTCCTGGCACATGTGGGATGGCAGCAGCAGTGGTGCAGGGTCCATCCTGAAATTCTACCCAAGCAAATACAGGCTCTCAAACACCGCTTGGGACTCAGGAGAACAAGCTTTGTTCCCTCCCATTAAGCAGCTCCTACACCCCCGTCACCTTGGTCCCCCTGCCTTGGCTATGGCAGCTCCCCGGCACTGCTGCCTGCTCGCCCAACAGCAGCCCTACCTACACACTTCTTCTGCCCCATCCACGGACCAGTGGGAGGTGAGAACCAGCAGTGTCACCTCCTTTCCAAGAGTTTTGCCTAAATAATGACTCCTTTCAAATACAATGGGAAAAGCATTGCTCCAGACCATGGCAGCGGATGATCAAGGGGATGGTGTGAGCTGCCATTCCCTGCTCCACCAAAGCCATGCTTATCCCAGCACCTGTCATGCTCCTCACTGGGAGGCTCCAGTGGCATTGCCTGCTCAAAGAGATGGTGGGCTGCATCCCCGGCAGCACGGGCCTGGATATGGGGTCAGGATTGAGCCCTGACACAGGAAATGTACCGGAACAAGATCTGGTAGCTCAAGGAAAAGGGAAATCTTCATTTAACAGAGAGGGAAAAAGATGCTCAAATGCTCTGCTCTTTCCCTCTCCGCCTGAGTAGGGCAGGTTGGACTACCACATCTTGCAGCTGGGTTTGACTTCAGCAAGCAGGGATGCAGGAGTCAAGCTGCCAGCTAGCACTGATCCATCCCAAACACCAACACACTTAGTCAAGTCTTCGTTCTTTGGACAGTTCTACCTTCATGACTACACTGAAAAAAGACTCTGCTCCAAATCCTTCTTTCTAAAAAAAAGTAGTTAATTTAAAGAAGCTAGACCTTAATACAGCCCTAATTCCCATTGATATCTCACATGTAATTCATTGGAAGCACAATTTGCTGAGTAGGAGGTTTTTTTCATTCAATGTGTATTTACCAAACAAACAATGATACTATGGTGAATTTAATGGCAGTTTATTGGCATCCCGTTGTCACGGCATTGCAACGTAAAACATCGCTGTGGGCCCCCTACTGTGATAACTTCAGAATAAAAACTTTAAAATCCCTGTTAAAGAAACTATCAACAGTTTTAGGCAAAATCAACCCAAATCCCAATGTCAGTGTTTCTAATGTGCCCATGTAAATAAAAAATAGACACCTCAGGAAAGCACAAGGTTATGACCCCAAAAACATCACATGCAAGACGCGCGTTGCATTGAATTGCAAAATCCCCCGTGACCAGAGCCCACATTCCTCCTTCTGCTGTCCCTGCAGTGCCTGACCTAAAACTGAACCAACAATCTCATACCCACTGCAGGCCAACACAGTTAAAGAGAGAACTGGACAAAAGTTGATGCTCAAGGGAGCCACAGGAGATATCCCTGTTGGAGCACTTTCATATGTAGAAAAGAAGGTGCAAAGAGAAGCTGGCCTGGTGAATGCACAGCATATAGGAAGGGCGTTCCAGCAGCTGCTCAGGGAAGGAACACTGAGGGCAATCAGAGCCATGGACACAGGAGGGTCTCGGGGTCAATGGTTATGGCTATGGCTTTAGTTACAGAAAGCCAGAACTGGAGTCTCTGCTCTGCCCTGGGTATCCCTGGCTGCCCTGGGCAAATTGCTTCACTTGGTTTCCCCCACAGAACAATATCCTGCCCCTATCTGAAGGATTACTGCAAGTATTAAAGGGCATTTAGTCAAGGCTCTGTGATGCTCATGGGAACAAGAAATGAGACAGATGGAGGCAAGAAAGGAGAGAGCCAAAGCTCAATGCTGGCTGCCTGACATGCTTTTCTTCTATGAGCTAATAATTTACCCTGGACAACAGTCTTCGCAGATATTTGCACTCACTTTGCCCTGACTTCACGGCAGACTGTCACCCACAGGTCTCACACACCACAGTGTCTCATGGAGAGCCCATTTCTCTTCTCTCTTTTAGCAGTTAATTCCTTCAGTGGTAATGGTTACCCACGGAATTGGGGAAATCCTGAACTGAATGGGCAGAAGAAAAACAATTCACTTCTTCCTCTGATTTCCTACTTTCCTGAGGTTTTTTTAATCATCGTTGTGCAAGTAACGCTTGCTTCATTTTATTAAATGTAAACAGAAGTGCAGATAGAGCTGGTTGTTTTCTTTCATCAGTTATAATAGAGGGGATCCAATCAATAAGATAACGCAGCCAAGCAGAATGCACAGAAAATCATGCACTCATAAAAGGCATCTTTGCAATTAGTTTTTAATCAACTCCTGTGATTTTCCCCTGACCCGCAAGGCTCTTAAACTCACACTGGCAACGAGATGCTTACTTTGCACTTCTCTGACATGCCCCTATACCTGGCTTCTGTTGAAAGACACTGGAAATTGCAGATACTGAATTGCCCGTGTCTCTGAGAGCAGGTCCACATGCGACATGACCTGAAGGTCAGATCCAAGAATATGGATAACTCCAGAATGGAAAGTGGATGAAGGCAAAGAGGCGGAAGGAAAATGAATTTCAACTTCCACCAGCAGCACCTGGCTTCAAGCAACTGTCTCATAGGTGCTTGCACAGTGGGTCTCTCTGCCACCAGTCCCATTTTACACTCACCAAATTCTCACCCGCCCTCCTCAGAGCGAGGGCAGAGGGGTGAAGTGCAGACCCACAGCACTGCACACCACAAGCAAATCCAACCCAGAAGAGTCTCTTGTGCCTTACAAGTGCCCCACAGCATGTTGACTGTATTCTCCCTTCTCAGAAAAAAAAAAAATGTCATCTTTTTCTAGAAATCTCCTAGAAGGAAGCAGGACGCCACAAGCCCCAAATATTCAGTCACCTGCTCCCTGCCCCCTCCAGTCAATGACCTCCTCCCTCTTCTGCCCCTCCAGGCATGAAGGCTGTGCACAGCAGAGTATTTTCTGACTCGTTCAGCCTATGGAAGTCGAGAAAACTTCCTGTTCCCCACGGGCGCTGCAAGGCTTTCCTGCAGAGCACGACGCTGGGAGGTGAACCTGGCTGCTCCACCTTTGGTGGCTGTCCTGCAGGACAGCAGCACCCACCACTCTTGGGGAGCTGCTACGCTCTTCCTGCCAGGCTTCAAGCAAGGAGGTGAAGCACCAAACTTCCACTTCTTGCTGGCAGTAGCAGGATATCAGTAATTTGCCTAAGGCTAGGCAGGACGGACTTCCAATATCCTCCTAGGTCATCCAGCAGGTCCTGTCTCCAGCAGACAGCATCTCTATGGCAATGAGCTAAGTCTCCTGGTTTCATCCCAGAAAACACTGGCTTCAGAGTAGGTTCTGTAAGGTTCCTCAGGACCTTTTGGTTTCTAACACTTAGCATATATCCATTTGTACTAAATCAGGTTTAGAAGTCATCTCAGCTCCATATGAATGATGGCACAAAGCACACCAGGGATGGGGAAGAGAGCAAAGGAAAGGAGCTGCCCAGCTGGCAGGGAGGAGAATGGCACCACCACCCAAGAGGGTGGCTCTGAAGGCTGGCTCCTCTCTGGGAGCTCACCCACGCCAGAAACGCAGCTCCCTCACTGCACACGCAGCCTCCGGCACCCTGCCCACCCCCGAGGAAGAAGCTGCAGTGCCAGCATCAATTCTTCTTCCTCACGCGGGTCCCTATTCATCGTCTGCCCAGTAAATAGGACCTCACTTCTCAAGATGCCCTGCCAATTCCAACAGCCAGGCTCAGAAAGCGAGGCACAATGCAGCACGCCAGCTCTGGTCTCCAGCAGCCAGCCCCGAGTCTCTTCTCCCCGTACACGCTCCACCTGGCACCGCACCAACCAGAAGAAGACCGTGTGTCTTCTCACAGAACAAAACTCCCAGGAACAGCCTGGAGTTTGCCCCGAGAAGGCAAAAAAGGGTCAAACCACTGCCTGAAATCATTTCCTTCCATTCTGTCCTGCCAGACACTGTTATATAGGCTGTTTGGAAACCCTCACAGTCAAGTGAGGATTTAAACAGGGTTTGGGCTTTTTTTTTTTTTCTTCTATTATTATTAAAGAAAACAACTGGTTTATTTCTTTTTTATTATTCCCCATATGATATTTTGGAATTAATCATGAAGACATTTCCTTAGCTACGGTTTTTCTTTTGTTTGTGCCTTTCTTTTGTGGGTAGGAGAGCGGACAAGACGGTCAGAGATGTCCTATTCTGGCTTTAAAAATCCACAGATGAAATTAGTGATAATACTACTGTCAGCTTCAAGGTGGGCAAGATTTTTCAGCTTTGGAATCTGTTTTTCCATGGACGTGTCCCTCTTCACTGGCATAAATCAGTGCAGTGCCACAGTAACACAGAGCATATCACCTCCCAGCATATCACCTGTGCCACAGACACTGCTAGACCACAGGCAGCTAACCACCCACAGTGATTCAGAGAAGTCCGGTCACTTTTCTCTCAGCATCCTTTCTAAAAGAATGAATTAACAGCATTGTTGTCTTCCGTAAAGTGCAAAGAGTAAAAGGTGTAGTAGGTTAAGAGGAAGGCATTATTATAATGGCAATTTATGCTCCTTGACTACCTGGCCAATACTTTTTCTCACCTGGAATTCTGGTGATAGCAATGGCAGACGGTACTTCTTGCCAGTGAGAAGGATGATTTGGAGAATAACCCGTATGCTGGAGTTTAATCTATCACTCTCTTTTCCTGTTATGACTCTACCATTTGAACCCAGCAAAGGAGTTACACTGGATATAGTGTTATGTTGATTCCTAATGCACTTGGAAGATGCTTTCTCTTCATCTTTAACCCTCCTGCTCATTACTATTTCACTGATTCCTTTAGCCTCCCTTATCAGACACCTACATGTTCTAATTTATATTCATTGCTATTACCTTCCCTTATTTTTCTGGGTACAACGTTGCCTGGTTGGTGGGGGGGGTATTTTATTTCCTTTTCTCTTCTCTGCCGAATGATAAAAATTTTGCTCAGTAGTTTTTTCTCTTAAGGAAAACAAGTTTTTTTAACATCCCCATGGAGGGCCCATAAAAAGGAAGCACGTTCCCCTGCTTTGACTCATCTCAAATCAGCTGCATCCTTCAGATCCTCTCAGGCAAAGCTCTGAGAAGGGCTCTAATGGTGTCAGCTTTGACTTCACTAACATTAAAGCAGCCACGGCTCACCATAAAAGAGGCCAGCACGTCAGCAGATTGCCACAAACATTCTCTTCCAACTTTTCTGGTCCATAAGAAACCAGCCTGGATCTCACCTTGCCAATCACTTCACTGCAAGGGCCCAGTCATACACACTCAGCTCAGGTGCCCCACTAGAGTCAGGACACCTCAGGACACCTCCGTGCCCGATGAGCAAGGACTCATGCACAGAAGAGTTCATTTGTTGGATCCAAATGTTCAGCTGCATCCTTTGGGTCCTCTCAGAGAGACCTCTGAGAAAAGCTTTAATGGTGGCACCTGTGACCTTCCTAATGTTCAAGCAGCCATGGCACACCATAAAAGAGATGGATTCATTTGCTGCCATGCGTCAGTCCAAATTAACCCTTCTGCACTTAAAGATGGTATTGTGAGCTTTTCATGGATGCTATGAGAGTGGCTTCTCAGATGCTGAAAGGAATGATGTCAAAGTTTACTCAATTTCAAGCAATTTCAAGCATAAAGGTAAAAACTCTCAGGCAGGACTAGCCACAGCGTAGGTGTCCCCAGGGGTGCCAGAGCCCAACGGCAGCAGGAATCAAACACACATAAAGAATAAGGGAGGAGGACGTGGTTCAGGGGATGTTTCTGAAGACAAAGAACCTGACAAAGACCCCAAGCTGGGTCCCCGCTGGGAGAGATGCCATGCAAATGAACAGGGGGAACTGCTGTCCCAGGCGAGAGCCGAGTGTGCCTCACCCCTCTTTAACGTATGGCATCAAACCTGTCTCCATGGGAGCTATGATAAGGGCAGAACTTGTCCGTGCCATCTCAAACCAAAAGGGGGAAAACCAGTCAAAGGAAATAACGAGCCTCACAGCAATGTAAGCGAACGGAGCCTGAGCAGATGGCTGAGCAAGTGCCCTGTCGTCACCCCACGCCGGCCCTTTGCTTTGCTTGCCCTAAGCTGGGATGAAGTCGTCGTCCTGCTGCTCAGCCGTAGCCAACAGCAGCTCCGGCGCTTGCGGCTGTAAGCTGTGCTGCTGCGATGCAAGCGCTGAACAGCAGCCACCGGCCACGACCTCAGCTTCGCAGTGTGCGCCTGAACACGGCTCTGTCCCAGCCAGAGATGAGAAGACAGGCTCCCAGGTCGGGAGGGGGGCAGAGGGAGCGCGGGGATGCGGCTGGGAATGGGCCCGTGCGTGAGCAAGACCACGCAGGCCTGATTTTGAGAGGTGTTGAGCCTACGCAGAGCTCACTGACTTTAAACAACGCCGTGGGTGTGAGTACCTTTACAGACGGAGGAGATGAGGGTGGGGTGGAGTAGGTGGGGATGAGATACGCTGAAGGCAGAGCACTGAATTCCTGCCTCGGCTTTGTGAAATATAGACCCGGGGATCCTGGGAGAAAAGGGAAGAACCCAGACGAAAATGCTCTCCCTGCTCAAACTTTGTGGAAAAGGTCCAGATCCAACCCCTGCTGCACCAGACAAAACCAAGTCATGGCTTTGTAAATCCCAGATCATCTGTGAATAAACAAAGCCTTCTGCCTGCATCAGGTCACGGGAAAAATATCCCAGCATCACCAGCACAGAAGGCCAGCAAGTGGCTTTTCACCATAATCTTCCCTGGAGAGAGAACTGGGGTGGGCTGTCGCTGCACCCCAACACCACCGTGCCCTGGGCGGGATGCTCAGGGATGACTCTCGCTCTGGAGAGCAGCTGCCACCCCACCACCCATCCCCAGCAGTGCACAAACCACTGGGCGAGTGCACCTCCCGCTGTTTTCTCTAATTGTTCCCCTAATCACATAAAATTGTCAAAGTTCAATTTGTCTTCTTACAGAGTAATTTGCTCTCCACCGTGCATTGCTGGCTGTGTCTCTCACTGCAACCCATGTGTCTGCAGCCACTCGAACGCATTAGTGTTGAGGAGGGGCCCGAATTAGATTATTTGTTCTAATAAAAATAAATCTAATGGAATTACAAAACAAGACCAGATTAAAGTCAGCTGCTTCAAAAATACTGGTTTCGGTTTCATGTTAGCTGAGAGAACAAGCATATGGCTCATCCCTCTGCCATCTCCTGACCCACACATGAAGGCTCCTGTGGGAGGTAATCCACCCTCTGCACCAGCTGAGGCAAAGGCTAGATCACGCTGACAACCACACGCTTTTCCAGAAGAAAGGCAGCCCCACAACAAAATCATAGAATCATAGAATCGCCTGGGTTGGAAGGGATCTTTCAGATCATCCAGTCCAACCATCAACCTAACTCTGACAAAAACCATCACTAAACCATATCTCTAAGCACTGTCTCTGCCCGTCTTTCAAATACCTCCAGGGATGGGACCTCTACCACTTCCCTGCGCAGCCTGTTCCAGTGCTTAATAACTCTTTCAGTGTGAAAATTTTTTCCTAATATCCAGTCTAAACCTCCCCTGGTGCAGCTTGAGGCCATTTCCTCTTGTCCAAGAGGAAGAGACTAACCCCCACCTTTCTACACCCTCCTTTCAGGTAGTTGTAGAGAGTGAGAAGGTCTCTCCTCAGCCTCCTCTTCTCCAGGCTGAACAATCCCAGCTCCCTCAGCCACTCCTCACAAGACTTGTAACACCTCAGGGAGAACAGGGAACCCCAGGAAACGGAAGTGCAAAGAGATTAAATGTGAAAGCCACGAAGCCCTATCCCCCTCTCCCCCATAAACTGCACAACAATGAGGTTCTTCACAACTCCACGCAGCCTGCCCAGCGAAACACCAGCGGTCGCATGTGCCCAAGCAGCAGCAAGCTCAGAGCTGCAGCTGGCCCCAAGCTAAATGTGCATTTTACCTTTCCTATGGCTTTATTCCTACACACACGCAGGAGGCAGGAGCAGAAAACATGCTGGTGTTCAGGTCCGGAGACCTGAAGAAACTGCCCTACTTTCCAACCCCAGACATAAAATTTATGCATGGTGAGAAGTGATGCCACACATTTTTTTTCCTACATCAGCACAGAGGAGGAATGAGATGGAATGAGAGTGCAGGCCTGAAGGTAGAAGTTGCCATCACCAGTTGATCCCAGTAGGGTGAAAATTTAGGGGGTCATTGCAAGGCAAGCAGAAAGTGCCCCTCCCTGATCCTCCACATCCTTATAGTCAGCGTTTAGCGTGAAAAACTCCGCTTCCTACAGCAATCAACCGGGTTTCCAAAGAAACATCTCTCCAATTTAATTTGATGTATTGGTTGTCTTAGGCTTGGCAATTTTTTTGAGGAACTACCTCAAGCACAGGGACTGTCCCATCTGAACAGAGAAGGGTCTCTAACTTGCACTCATCACCGTCTTTTTCAGCAAACGGGTTAGGGAAGCCCTAAGTGGATAATTAATTAGTGGTCTTTCCATGAGGGAAGATTTTCTTGAACCCTCAGGAGCTTCGTGATCATTATGACCTGACACAGGAGGCTCTATCGACTTGGCACACCGTCACCTGAGATGTTGAGCTGCAGAATTCTCAGTATTTATACCAACGCGCACTGCAGTCCCTGTGCTAGAACCCCAGGCAGCTTAAATCAGCGTGGCTCCTCAACGAAATTCCTGAGATTACTTCCATTTACACAATCTGGGCATCTGCATCTACAAACCGATCCAGGCATGGGGCAATCCTGCCCTGCTTCTCCGCTCCTATACACCAGCAAGCGCTCTAAGGATGGCACTCCCCTGCTTTTCACTCAAATGACAGCTTGGGTTTCAAACAAACCCACGAGGAATATTTCCATATTGTGTAGTGTGACAGTTTGCTGTGCAAGGCAATATGTTGCCTCCTCACACCTTCTTGGCATATGCTCCATACCCTTCACCTGCTGCTCCCGTGGTGCAGGAGACAGTAGGACACATGGTCAGTCCCCACAGAGGATACCGTGCTCCTCACCTCGAGGAACTCAGCTGCTTCCACCACCTCAGTCCACTGCTGGACTGGCGTCTGGATCCCCCCCAGGCACTGTCTCCTGCTGTCTCCAGCCCAGGAGCAGAGAAGCACGGAAAGCATGAGAGGTGTTCTCCAAGGACCTCTCACCACACCCTGCCTGCAATCCTCTGTCCCACATAAAGCCGTATCCCCCTTGCATTCATCTGGCAATCCCTTCCACCGGGTCCCGACAGACAGTTCTCAGCCAAAGGACTTAGACCCATGCTGGCAGGCACCCTTACCTGAAGGAGTACCTTGCTCTTTGTCCTGCCTCAGATTTCCTGGAGATAAGGACTACTTGGAAAAGGGGAGCAAACATGGAAAACTAGACGTGCCAGCTGGCTCCAGAGGACGGGGAGGAAGAGGTGGGGGAGAACCACTGATGGCACTCACAGGAACACAGTTGGCGCAGAGGAGCTGCGTGTACGGTTTGGCGGCTTCCTAGAGGGCTTTAATGAGCCAACAGGCGCAGTCAGTGCACTTGCTCCTCTTACTTTTAAATCATTGTTTACAAAGTCCTGGGGAAATGAAACTATTTATGTCTATCCCTAGTAGGGGACTGTTTAAGGATATAAGATACCTTAATGTGTAAGTACTTATTATCTAAGCAAACACACAGGTTCACTTATCTGTTTGTTTTTCAATGGACGGTATTGACAGTGCTGAGGACAGGCTGGGAGAGAAGAAAGGAGACAGTGAAGACCTCTCCAGAGGAAAGGAAGGCTGCTGCTGCTCCTCGCACATCGCAGGAGTTCCCTCTCCTGGCGGGAACGCCGCAGGGAGCCGGGACCCCGGGTCCCCCCTGCCTGGGAGCAGGGATGGATGCATCTGCGGCTTCCGCACCGCTGGTCTTCCCCCAAAGAGCGGTACTGCCCAGACTGCTACAACATCCCAAACTGTCTGCCCTGGAGACTGACCTCAGCCGGGCCATCCATCATCCACTGCTACAACGACAAAGTACAAATAATCTCCTAAAAAACCTTTACCTTGCCTTTGCTACCCCAAGCAAAAACAGCCAACAGACAAAATGCTTCCGCTTTAAGAAACACGGGGCAATTTTCCTATTAAAAGAAAAGCATTTTATTTTTAAAAAGAAATCATAATGACATCACACACTTCAAAGCCCAGCCCAGGCCAACTGCCACTGCTGTCTGGGAGCTTAAAGCTGGCAAACCAGGACCTAGCTCCTTCCTCGCTGCCCTGAAGCAGCAGAAACTTACAACTGTGTAATGTTTTAATTACTCACCCTTCTAGGAAGTTTCCACAGGGGAAGTTTGTTTTGGAGCTAGGAAAGATGCCTCAGGGGTTGAGGAAATGACACTAGTTTTTCACTCCCAGCTACAGCTCTGTCGCTCCTGGTGTCAGATGGATAAGCTGGCTCCACTCCCAACGCCTG
The DNA here is from genome assembly GCA_013400135.1 of Rhinoptilus africanus. Taxonomy (NCBI): domain Eukaryota; kingdom Metazoa; phylum Chordata; class Aves; order Charadriiformes; family Glareolidae; genus Rhinoptilus; species Rhinoptilus africanus. The sequence goes on along the minus strand of VXBO01012097.1, from coordinate 137,105 downwards.
CATCAGCGCACTTAGACATAAGCGGGACTCCCGCTAACTTTCCTCGGTTAACTCTGAACAAGGTCGGCGCTCAGCAGCGACGAAATGCTTAGGCTCAAGCGACATGAGCGTGGAACAGAGACAGAGCTTGGACAGCTCGGATGCGACAGGGAAAAACCCTCGCACTAGGGACACGACTCGCACACGTCCAAGCACAGAGCTGTCTGAATCCCCACGGCTCCATTCCTGAAAAACACCTTCCTTCAGCACCTTCCCTTCAGCGAAGTTTCCCACTCCTGCAGAGCCCGAGGAGCCTCTCCGCCTGGTCCCTTTCCCGGCGGCACCGGGCTCCTGCTCCGTCCCAGCCGCACTAACGTTCCTCGCCTCNCTCTCCGCCCGCCGGGCTGCGGCGCTGCCTGCCGAGCGCAGGGCGCGCTGCCCCCGCCCCGCCGTTCCGCGGCCGCGGGGAGCGCCCGCCTCCGCGCCGCTCCGCCCCGGAGGGCAGCGGGGATGCTCGGCCCCGCGAACCCCCCGGCCGTCCCTTCNCCTTCAGCCGGTAGCAGCGGCGGCACACGAAGTCCCCCAAGCAGCGCAGCAGCTCGCCGGTGGACGCCTGCACCACCACCCGCCGCGGGGAGCCCGGGGGGCTGCGGGGCTGCCCTCCCCTCCGCGGGTCGGGGGAGGCTCTGCCCGTCCCGTCCGTCCCCCCCCCGGCAGCCTCAGCCCTCCCCGGCACATGTGTCTCGAGTTTTCATCTCAGCGCCTTGGGTCGGGCAAGTCTCCCCTGGTGTCCTGGCAATGGCTTTGGGATGCTTCTCTCCCTCTCCTGGCTCTTAAAGCCAACTTCAGGGATTTGTGTGTGTGTTTGTTTGTTTGTTTGTGGGCGGAAATAGCAGAAAGGAGGCAGAGCCACGCTGCAAGTGCATTTTTCACTTGAGTGTCAGCCCAGTTCCTTTGACATTATTAGAGCTTTTTGGCAGCTGAAAAATCTGGCCCAGTGACCCTTAACAAACCTCAGTCTTGGCAGAGGTGGACACCTCAACCAGCTCTTCATCTGATTTTTTTAAAGTACCTATTGCGATATCGAACTAAGCATGGAAACAGGATCTGAGCAGCTCCAGCCACAGGTATGCTTACCTTCCACACCTGGACTGCGTTTTGTATTTTTTGGGTTTCAAGCTACAGTGCCTTTGACAGGTTCTCCTTTGGAAAGTGCCTGTAAACATCTCATGTAAACATGAGGCTCGGTACTGACAGCTGCAGGGAGGATTTCTGACCGGACCTGCTCTTGGAAATTAAGTTATTCTTTTCCAGCTACCAGCACTCATCTGCAGCTCCAGGGTTTAGCTGGATTTCCTCCATTCCTGGTACCTACAGATCTGCAGGAGACTAGGGTCCACTGTTCCCTCGGTGTAACTATGTGGGCTCCATGTGTACCCTAAGAAACAGCCACTGCCGATACGGATAACTTGCAAATTCAAACCCAATCCACAGGGCAAGGCCCTTCGGCTTGGTATCTCCATCTTGATGTAACTTCTGGATACAAGTGTTGGCAGATCTGACTCCAGGAGGCTGAGTCTGTTGAGTGAGATCCATGGCATGGATTCAGGCAGACTGCTGCACTCATACAACACCTCTTGGGCTTTGTGGGTCACCCCAAGGGACGTCACTGCAAGCCCTTCGGGCTGTCATTTCTCGGAGCAGAACTGCACTGGAAAGGGGTATTCCAGAGTACACACAGGTGCAGAGAAGTAATTTGGTTTGTAGCTATCCGTTTCATGCCCATAAATCACCATTTAGGTCCTTGCATCTGGAAAAGGGACATCTTCGGTTGTGTGTAGATGCAGGAGAAACCAGAGCACCCAACAACTTGCAATATATGTTGCTTGCTGACAAGATACATAAAGTTTCAAAAAATAAATGTATATTGAACACAAGTTATTATCAACTGGTTTGATAGGACACAATTTTTAAAGATCTGAGGATTTTTGGCAAAGATCTTTCAACTGGTTTCTCAAAAAATTTGGCGGTATTTTCAGCCATTTCAGGCAAACACACCTTCCCAGGCTGCCAGACCTCGTGTTTGTTGCATGCATTTGTTCATTGCTATAGTAACTGAAAGACAGATAGAGAATAACATTAAGAAAATTGAAACTGGGATCAAATCCATGCAGGGACACCTTGGCATAGTTTGGATATTCTCAGCCTTGTGCCACTGAGGACAAAAATGGATGAGGCTGGGCTGGGTGCAGCTGGGAAGGGTCATTTTGAAACTGGAAGTTAAAGCATTCCTGAAACACTTCTGGTTTGCCTTCATTTTCTTCTCTGGAGTACTCATGTGAGCCTTCTGCACAACTCATTGTTACAGCCTCTAGCTTTAATACTAAATTTATATATATGTGGCTTGATGTCTGCCCATGGAACAAGCAGCTGTAGCTCTTCCTGACAAGACGAGTCTGCAGAGCAGCTGCTCGCTTCCCTTCGCTGTTGTTCTGAGTTAGGATCTCCAGCAGCAGCTACTAATGAGCCTGATGGCACAAAAGGGAAAACATCGGAGCGCGGAGCCCTAAGCCAGCCCCAGGCTGGAGTTTGCACATGATCAGGCAAACTGAAGTCAAATGGGTTTGTGCACTTTCCTAGCAGGTGTTTAAATGCTTCGCTGGATTGGAAACCAGCAGCGCTGTGGGTCAGGATTAAAGCTGCTCACCTGCATCCGTCGAGTGGGAGAGTGATGGAAAAGAGAAGTGAGCAGTCCCCTTCCTGCTGGCACCGCAGCAAACTCCTGTCCCAGCCTTCCTGTGCTCCAGCAGTCTTACAGAAATGCACTTGGAAAACCTGGATGCTAGAAGGCAGATTCAAACCTTGCAGTCGGGGGATGATCATGACATCTCAGGCCCCCGTCTGCCCGGCCCCAGCGGCTGGAGCCAGGGATCCACCACGCTGCGCTGGTAGGAGTTTGGCTATGTCCTGCTGGCAGACTGGGCACACTCCCAGCCCGCACCCACCCACTGCCCAAGCACTGGGTCCTGCTTGTGCTGTCTCTGACACCCAGCTCCTCCTCTCCTGGCCCTTCGGTGTGCCCATACCGCCAGAATTTGGAGGAGAGTAACACTCTACACCACGAGTACTAGGCGTACACGCAGCCATCTCTCCACCCAGGCAAAACCTACAGCAGCAAAGTGTTTTGCTGTCTGCAGCGTGGGCCGGGTGGATCGAGAGCCCAGGGAAGCGTTAGCCGAAGCTCGGGAAAAGCAGAGCCCCTTGCGTAGAGAGACCTGAATGTGAGCAGTGCCCCAGCCAGGCTGCCTGCCGCTGCCCCGCTGCACGCCTGCTCCGGGGAGCCAGGCACTCTTCTTGCTCGGCCATGAAAGAACCGTGAAGTAACTTGCACATCACGAAGTGGGGAATGTATTTTGAAGCACGGAGAAGGCAGGGTGCAAGGCCCTTCCATCGCCGGGTGTTTCTGAACCCCGAGAACAGGTCACACCGAACCCCGGTGCTGCCATCGGTTTTGGTCGTATTACATCACACCTCCTCCTTTTAATGCAGATCCCCCTCCGGGATTATCAAAGAGTTTACTCAGCCTGAATGGGATGACTACAAAATTTTAATTAAATTTTTAAAAAGAAAAATTGGAAAGGATTAAAGAGGGAGATAAGGCAGTGGCTTTTTCTTCTTTCTCCCCCCCCCCCCCCTCCTTTTTTCCTTCTGTAACAATAATAAAGCCAAAGATCTAGTTGAGGAAAAAAGTGTCTGAGTGATTCATCGGGACTGAATCACAGTCACTATGCAGTGGAATTCGCTGCCTTCGCTTCTGCAGTAGTAACTCCGTCGCTGCTTTAGATCACTGGCTGCGCTTTCAGGCACAGATATAAGACAGAGAGAGGGAGATAAAACCAACTTAACAGAGAGGCTTTTTGGTGTGCGCGGCGGGTTCCCTTTGAACACAGCATGGTCTCCTTCGCCCAGTTGTGTGGGATGGATTTTATTAAAAAGAGAGCCTGAATAAATTAAGTTTCTTAGGGTTATACCTGCCATTAAATCATGCAGTCCTCCCACTCTGCTGGGGAAGAACTTCTTCTTTCTTTCTATTCCATTCTAAATGCAAACTTCCCCACTCTCGCTGGGAGGTTACCTCTGAATTAAGCACTCTGCCTGGGCCACGGCATCTATTGGTACCCAGACCTAAGCTGGAAAGTCCCGATGCAGTAGCCAAATACCCTGGATTTGTCAGTGGTTTGGATCCCAGTCCGTTTGCGAGGGAAACCATTGTGCAGAGGTGAGGCAGGAGGAAAATTCTGGTCTCCATCTGATTTACAGCATCAGCTGATTTAGTGCTTATCCTTACTTAGAATTATGTCTCACTGTTGTCACCACCTCCTTTCTTTACATTATTCATTATTCAGTCCCGGGAGCGCTCTGGATGCTACAGCATTGCCATGCATCCAGGTTCCTGGACTCATGATAAAAGCGCTCAGCATGAGATAAGATGGGAAGCAGTTCAAAACCAAAGTGATCAAAAAGAAGGGGATAACACCAGTGATACCTAAATAGACAGCCCCTTAAATAATCCAACTCCGACATCTATGGTTTGAGATCTCACTCTTTGCAGAGCACTTTGATTTATTCACCATACTTCATTTACAACACTACCTGGATACGTTAATCTTAAATCCAGTTTAAGGCAGGTCTGGCTTTAAGCTTTGAAGGACGATATTTGCATTCATTTTTAACAGTGTAACTATCACATTGTTAATTCAGGTTTCATCTGAGGGTCGCAAAATTATTTTGCAAGCATTAAAACGCCCTCTTGGAGTGACCTTTTGAGGTATTTATTATCTCGGGACCAAAGAAGAAACCAAAGCAAGGGGTAACCGCGTCAGCAGCAGCTGGAGCTGGGCCAGGCCTGCGGGAGAGGGGCTCCCCTCCGCAGAGCAGCGCAGCCCCTCCACAGCCTTGGGATGTCTTTCGCAAAAACCTCTCATCTCCATCTCCAACAGAGCCCCAACTTTGAAATGGCCAGAGATATATAAGTCCACCTACCCCTTTCCTGGTTCCAGTCATGCGAGGTGGGACATGAAATAAGTCTGATATCAGGGGACAAGTTTGTCTTTCTTTTTTACTGGAGACAATTTTTTTGGAGACAAATTCCCCATTTACAGTCCATGAGCTGGAAACTACTAAACAATCCGTCAGAAATTTGAGGATGAGGGAGGTGAAATGACAGTGGATAGAAAAGCACCCTCAGCCTGCGCAGACGCGGGTACCCGGAGAAGCGCTGGTGCTGCTGTAGCTCCGCAGGGAAGGACAGGAGGCAGTGCCTGTGCTGGGGCTGTGTCCTCCTCTGCTGCCTCTTCTTCTGCCTCCAGTAAAGCCACATCTGTCCTCAGGCTCGCATTGCTGCCGCCTCTGTGTACATTTTGGGTTTTCCTCTCGAGCATGCACACCCACAGTGCTCCCCAAGCCCAAGTAGTGTCTGACAGGTTTGTCCTCTGCTCTTCAGCATCCTTTGGCATTTCCTCTGACTCCTCCTTGGAAGAGGCTCTTGGAGCGCTGGGCCATCTGAGTCCTCTCTCCATGGGCCAGAGAAGTGCAAAAGAACTTTTCATTGTTTTCTTTTAACTAGCTTCAAAAAAGTTGTATTTCTAATGAAAATTTTCCACTTGGTTCTTTTCTTCTACAAAGAAGTTTTGGAAGAAAAAGACCTGCCTGGGAGGCAGAATTACATCTCCTGCCTCCTGCCATCCCCCCAGTGCTGAGAGGAGGCAGTTTCCCAGCTCACAGCACCCTGGGCCATCGGGTGATTGTCTTTCTGCACTGCAGGAGGCACTGGCTGCAGCTGCCAGGGGTTGGGACCACACCATTCAAACCAGAGCATGGATTCTGGTATTAACTGGCAGAAGAGAGGGAAGCCTTAGTGCAGCACGGAGGCAGATAGGGGCTGGGGACACCGGTGTCACCTCTCCCACCAGGCACCATGGAGCACACCAGACACAGGGCCACGCTGGCGTTATGGCCCTTCTTCCTATAAGTCTCCCATGCCAGGAGGGAGAGTGACACAGACCCCTTCCCTTCCTCATCCCTGCCAGAGCAGAGGGATGGACTTGCTGTGAAAATGCAAGCAGTAGGAGCCAAGCCACGGCACACATCCCGGCAGAAACCTCCTGGAGCTCCAAAGAGCCCGGAGGCTGCGCGGCGCCCTGTGCTCAGCCATGCAGCAGCCAGGTCCTGCAGCCGTCTGCCATGGGCGAGATACACAGAGCTGTAACCCCGGCTGCGTAGGAGCCCTCGCTGGGCTTCATAATTTATATGCATATGAGTCTGTATATTTCCATGAGCGCTGCATCTCCAAGTGAATAAGGATAACTATATGCAACTGTGAATAAAAGAGCTGAGTGAATCATTCATCATGGATTATTGATAGGATTAATTTTACCTCTTTTTCTGCTCTCCGAATGCCCACAAGCCCCCCTGAATTTATTTTCCCTCTTCTATTAAATATTTTTGAAGACGGAGTAGGTTAAAACCAAGTAATTTTTCTCCTCTTTGCTTGGCTGGATGAGATGGTTGCAGCCAGGTTAACCGCTGCAAATTCGCCCCAGAAAGCGAGTGACTTCTCTTCTGGCATCGGAGCCTGGAAGCTTCAAAATCTTTCCCCCTGAATGGTCACGCATGCAAAGTGCAGTCATGAGGTTGTAAGAGGAAAATGAGTGCCAGACAGGGGGACAAGCAGAAAGGAAGGGGTCTCAGGAGCTAGCTGGAGGGACTGACTGCCAGCTCAGGCAGGGCTGCGGGACAGCGGGGGGAAGGATGGTACAAGCTCGGTTCAACAGGTTCAACTCCCACATGTTAGGAGGCTGTTTGAGCTCCTCTTTCTGCCAACAAGGAGAAATCAGCTCCTATGTGGACTCTTCAGGCAAAGTCCTGAGCCTCTACGCTGCCTGTGATGGCCCTCCAGGCAGACCGCAAGGATGAAGGAGCCCAAGTCTGCCCAGGGCTGGGTACCCATGCTGCTGCAGGACCTCCGAAGGGTGGAGGGCAGAGCTGGCCTCCGCTGGCAGCCGGCAGGTCGCACCTTCACCCATTCCTGGCGGAGGAAGGAAACCTTCCTCTGGCAGAGCTCTCCAGTGGCTCTCCGCACGGAAAGCACGAGATCTCAGCGACACACACTCACGACATCAGAGCATGTCCCAGCACGTTTCAGTCGTGACCCAGCAAAGCAATCCTGGGCTTAGCAGTCCTGCCCAAGCAGGGAGGAGGTTCCTGTGGATCAGGTTATCCTCTGCCATTTCTCATGTGTATTTCTTTTCCGTGTGCAGCTTTTTTCAGGTAGAGCAGCTGGCTTGGAGCAGAACCTGCTCTTCACAGATGTGAAGCCCACTGCGTGGGTGAGCACAGCCAGGAGCTGGCTCCCCAGCAGTTTTGGCAAATGCTGGCTGATGCTCAGTCTTCTGCACACGCTTCATCCCAAGAGTTTGGTAAGGCCGGTGCCTTCAGTCAAACTGTCCTTGAGCAGAAAGTGAGCCCGCCTCCATTTCCCACCACGGAGCAGTCAAAATTCATCTCTGCAGGAGCAGCAGCCTGCTAGGTGCTCCCACATTGTTGCCTCTCAAAAGATTTTTCTTTGCACACACAGACCTCTGCTTGCATGGAGATCCCAGTGTCTGCACAAACCATGAAGCCGGCAGCGTGAATGTCCATAAGCATCACACGCAAAGCGCTGCAGCCCCTGGGAATCAAACACTCATTCAAACCAATTTGATTCACACTGGTTTTGCACGTCAGCTCTTCTCCAGACAGGACGCTGTCTGCGGGCATTCGTACGTCCCATTATTCAGTGTGACAAGCACGTCCTGTCGTGTCTCAGTGTGGCTTCCCCTTGGCCAGCCGCACGCCGTCCGGCACCACCCCGGATGATTTTACACAAACAGGCCAGCAATTGTTCCCTTGCAGATGGCTGCGAACCGCACTGGGGACCGAGGCTGCTGTTTCTATGGCAGCACGTAGACGATTCCACTTGTTAGCAGCCCTACTATTAAAATACAAACAAAAATAAACCTGGAGAGTGACTTTTTCCTTCCCACTCCTTGGCCTTTGGGGAGCCTTCACCCTCTGCTCCGGGCTGGAAACCTCAGACTGCGGCTGTGGCTTTTCCCACTGCGTTTCCCCGTGGCTGCTGGAGCTGCGTGAGCAGTGGCAGCGGTGTGTGGGGCATCGCACGCCGCGCTGCTCAGCCTCAGAAACGCGGCCAGGTCGGCTGGGGTCAGCCCTGGGGCAGGAGCCCGCGGGCTCACGGCCATTCATCAAGAGGGAGGCTGGTCCCGGCGGAGACGGGAGCCGGCAGCCCCAGTGCTGCTCTGGGGTGCCCTGGCTGCCCAGGAAGGAAAGCCAAGGCCCCTCTTGGAAATGGAAAACATATTTCCTAAATCTTTTAACTTGCTTAGTGGAGCAGCGTTATTTCCGATCATGAATTCCCCATCAAAAATCTTCAGAAATAGAAGAAAAAAGGAGACTTCTCTATTCAGGCTGTTCAAAGAGAGAACAGACTGGAGCCTGCAGGTGGCTTGCGAACCCTTTCTGGCCGGTGCAGGCTGGATTAACACACGGTTATGGCCAACGTTCGCCCAAGGCAGCAAGTGCCCGAGCCCACGGCCAGCCTCCTGCTTCCCAGCAGCTGTGATGGCTGCCACTTCCCAGAATGGTTTTTCAAAGAGGATGGTGATTGCTTTTGTGTTTGGCAAATGCTGGCTGATGCTCAGTCTTCTGCACACGCTTCATCCCAAGAGTTTGGTAAGGCCGGTGCCTTCAGTCAAACTGTCCTTGCGCAGAAAGTGAACCCGGCTCCGTTTCCCATCCTGGAGACACTCGGTGATTTGCAGCAGCTCAGCCCAACAGAAGTTAAACCAGAGCCGCCCATCTCAGAGCTGTGACACCCACTTGTTTTGGGCTTGGGTGGCTAGTCCTCCTCCATGGCTGGGACTGGAAGCCATGGCTGGGATTTGCAGAACTAGCCTGGGGTCTAATAAATGCAGAAGACAATTAAGTATTTTCACTTCCAAGAAACAAATACCAGAAATTCCACACCCAGATTTAACGTGCTTGTTGTGCCACATTTAACCTTCAGCCCTTTTCACTTCTCCTTTCTGCAGTTTCCACACTGATTTTGGCAAAATACACTGCGACATTCGCACAGCCTTGAAGGGAAATTCATTATGCAGCTTCCCGAACGCAGCAGATATTTTCAGCTAAATAATGGGCATGGTAGGCCAGGCGGGCGCTGGGGTGGAGGGGTTCAGCAAGAGAAAATCACCTTTCACCAGCAGCAGCTGCTGTGCCTCCTCTTGGAGGCCACACACAGTGAATTATTTGTGTGGCACAGTTTCGGGGTGGGGGGGAAGAGAAAAAATAGAAGAAAGAAAAGAAATGGCTTTCTCTGGTCCAGCCACAGCAGCCTAAAGCATCCCAGCAGTATTTAGCCCAGTTTCTGTAGTGCTGGGGGAATAAAAGTGTCCCATCTAATACCGTACCTTATCTCTACAGTGGCGACTAGTGGCGACCTAAGAAGAGGTTAAGAGGGAGCTGGACATGTAGGCTCAGACACACATGCTGCATCCCTGGGACACTCTCCAAGCCTCCAGTGATCTGCGGTTAAAGAAGTCCCTTAGCCAGAGAGGGTACCACTGCCTCAATTAATTGTTCTTCCATTAATTACTCCTGCCAGATTACAAATATATTTTTGGCATCTGGCAGCAAGGGGTTCCTGCATTAACCACCCCTTGCGTGAAGCACCCTTTTGTGCATCTGGAGCGTACCACAGGCCTGTTCCACCTGGTGCTTCCCGCTCCGTGTGTGGGAAGGAGCAGGGAGCAGTCCTCCCCTGCTCACACAGACACACAGGCGCTCCCAGGGGCTCCTCCTGAAGCAAAGGCTTTAATACGCACTGATGTTCCCGTTTCCTTCAGCCGTGCTTGCCCTAGGTGTGGAGACCTCGACAGCTCTAAGAGCCTATAAACAGGTCTATGTCTTAGTTGGAGCGGCAGAAACCAGCTGCAGCGGTGGCATCCCTAGGGAGAGCAGAGCGCGGCACAGGGCAGGCTCTTCCCAACGCCCTCTGCCCGGCAGCGGCAGGGCTGCCAGCGCGCGGGGCCACTCGGCCGTCACTACCTCCATATCCTGCCTGGATTCTCCCGAAAATTGGTGCCCAGTCTCCTGCAGTGGCTCCAGGCCACAGGCCAGGGCAGCCTCCAGAGCTTTTATCCGTGTGAAACAACAATGCCATCCAGTGGCTGGCGCGCCCGCGCTCCCCGCGGCACGGCACCGCAACCTGCACAGCTTTACCTGCCTTGACATGGGGTTTCTTAGTTTATTTTTGCCATACTACCCCGTCTCAAAATAAATACTCTCCAGTCTTAAACGCCCACCGACAATGCCCTTCCGCGCCCAAGTGCTCTCCCACCAGCACACACACACACGCGGAGCAGCCCCGTCCCTGCGTGACCCCATCCCTGCACGCTGCCCTGTGCCCGCACTCGCTTGCAGAGTGGCAGGGGACATTTGGCACTGCCAACTGTTGCATTTAGAGTAAATATTGATTCGGCAGAGAGTCCGGAGTCCAACTCAGTGCTCACCCTCTAGCGTGTCCAGCTCCAACGCTCACCTCCTCCATGTCTCAGGTTTTTTTAGACCAAGCAAATGAAGCTCATTTCAGTTCCTCTCCCTTCCTTGCCAGCTTGCTTTCTCTACCATCTTCCTGCCCTGCTTTGAGAATGTTTTTCACCTTCCCGAAGGCCAAGAATCTTGGAAGTTTCCTTTGCTGCCAGATGGATGGACACAAAGCTCTCTCTGCTCCCATTTTGCCCATCATGTTAACACCGTGTCACCTCCTGCCTGCCTGAGCTGAGCCCCTCGCCATCCCTGTGCCGTGTGCCTGATGGCTGCTAGAAAGCAGGATTACAGCCTGTTAGGGGTGCACTGAAACACAATTTATCCTCCTCACTTTTTTTCAGTGATGATAGAACCAAGGAAAAGAGTTTCCCTCCAAGTTTCTGAGACCTGTACTACTGCTAGATAAAAAAATTCAGAACCCCCATCATTTAGCCGTGCTCAACAACACCAGCCTCTGCCTTAAGCCCTCTGTGGAACAATACCTGCCTGCGCAGCTTGATTTGATACCAGCTGCAGATAATTTGGGCCATCATTCACTTCTTCTGATATCCCCCATTTTGTGCCAGCGTGGCACGTCTGCCACCCCCATGGATGATGGCAAGCTGTCACCTACTGATTGGCACATTTGGAGCAAGCAGAGCTACCAGCACAGGGATGCTCACTGGCTTCTCCAGCCCTGGTAATAAGGTCCCCGTGGTCAGGAGTCTGCTTGTCAACTCTCCTCTGCTGTCTTTTCATTGAAATTGAAGTATTCTTGGGCAAGCAGCCTGCAAAAGAGGAAACAATAACAACATATCAGAGATGGAAAGTTTGGTGGTGCTTGTGAAATCTCTCCAAATCCTTGTCCCACTGAAATGGACCATGACCACCTCTTTTTAACACTGGCATTGCCCCTGGAGAAGGACCCCGGTGGAGTCCCCTGGGTTATTCGTGCAGTTGAGCATCCAATCTCCTCTACAGTTTGCTTCCTTAATTATTTTTAATCTTGACTATTATCGTTGTTGTTATTATTATTACTAACAAATACTTCAAACTCTCAAAGGACATGATAACGTACACTAATTAGCCAGCCAGATGGTGGCTGCCAAGAAGGCAGCACGGAGCCTGGCATTCCCTGGCCTGCAGTCCATGTCCATGTCTGCCCTGCTCCCCTCCTGCCCCCTCCTCACTTTCCTCAGTCCTGCTGGCACAGGCTTCCCCGCTTGAACTGTTCAAATCGTGATTGCCAGCAGCTGAGCCAGTTCATTAACTAATGAACTCGAGTGGCCACCAGTGTGTGTCCCCTCCTCAGGAGCTGCTCTGGCTGTGCTAGACCAGCAGAGCTCTGCTCTTCCCTCATTCTCTCGCTGACCTTTATTTTTCCAGCCTTTCATCACATGGATGGTTTTCCTCGGTGGGTTATCCTTCCCCTAACACACCGTTATCTAACCGGGAACTGGCCCACGACCATCAAGACAAACCCACAACACAGTCTGGCAACTACTTTCTTGTTTGCTAAACAATCCCTGGGGAAGCGGCAATATTTCTCCCTTTGAGCCAGGGCAGGGCTATGCACGGAGGCAGTGCGGATGCCATTCATGAGTTGGCATCAGCACTGCTGCTCCCTGGCCTCCAAAAAGCTCCCACAAGGGGTTTTCTGTGCCATGCTCGCCCTGCGCTGGCAGAGGGCAGGGCTGGGTAGACCTAACCCATGCACCTCTCTTATCCACCCGGGCCCTCGGGAGATGCTTGTTGCCAAACCGAGATGCCTCCCAAGGCCAGCCCAGCCCCAGCGCTTTGGGACGGTGTTGCAGTGTCCCCAGCTGGGGTCTGGGGCGCAGCAGTGTGGGCGGCTCAGCCCGCCGGGGCAGCGAGCAGCACATGCCCTTGTCTCAGCAGCCCTCGCAGGTCAGGTTGCAGCCCAGGGAACCGCTGCCTTGAAAAGAAGCCGCGAGTCCATTTTTAGCCGCAGCCGTCATTCCTGCACAGAGCTGGAAGAACTATGGAGCTGTTTTCCCCAGCAAGGTCTCCTATGAGCTAGCAAGATGTGCACCTCTAAGTGACTAATAACACGTCAAGAAGCAGAGCACCCACTTGCAAATAGGAGGGAGCATCCCCAGGCGAGTGGGAGGGATTGTCATTTCCTGGGCAATGATGGAGGGCAGCAGCATTTGTCACGGGAGAGCCATGGCACGGGGCCCTGGGCTTGCAGCGATGAGTAAAACGGAGGTGCTTTGATCTGCCTCCCCTCCCTGATGGGCTTTCTGATTAAATGGCAGAAAACGATCAGACACAAAGTGGAGCAAATTGACTCCATCCAATTCCTCTCCAAGCAAGGATGAAAAAAGGGCAAGGAGTAGAGCTAGTTCAATAGCAAAATGGCAATTACAGAAAGATTTCCCAATCACTAGGCTGACTTTGCTGTTTTGTAGGAGAACACAGAGACCAGCAGCTACTGCTACTTGTGAGTGTCCTGGACACCGCAAGAATTTTGCCCAGAGTAATTTTCCTCTTCAGCTCATTTAATCGCTGTCCTTCCTCCTTTTCCGCTCCTCCTGAGAACTGACAGCTTCTCCCTTTGGAGTGGCACTGGTCCCTGTGGAAACCGGGATGTGACGGTTACCAATGGAGTGGGGTGACGGCACAGCTTTCCCTTTCAGGGATGTACCAGGACACCCTCTCCCTAACCGCAGCCAGCCTGGGCTGTACAATGAGCTGGGATCTCCAGGGCCTGTCCAGCCATGCGTTATACCCTCTGCATTTGGTACTTGTCTCAGGCAGCATGAAGCTCCCGTCCTCTCTCTTCATCAGTGCCACAGGATCCTACCATTGCCATTTACTTCTGCATAGCCCCAGGGAGGCGAGATGATTCTCCCCATGCCTATCTTTCCAAAGTAGCCATCTCCCAATCTGTAGCTACAATTACCTGCATGCAGCAGCTGCTAATTTGTCCAGGCAAATGGTTGTTGAGTGCTCAGGAAAGGGTCTAGCATGGGGTGTGTAACACAAATGTTGTTACTATGCTTGCACCATTTACTCCCTAGCCACCCCTTGGGGATACTTAAATCAGACTTGTCCCCCTGAAGACACTTGATACCTGGGGATAAAACAGGCTTCCTCCAAGGGCTCTGAACGCCTCTCTAGAGACGCATCCCCATGTCCAGAGAAACACCTCTGTCTTTATCAGCAGGGCTTGAGAGGATGAATTCCCATCCCGTGTCTAAAATCGGAGGATGCGGCTGTGCCCCAGACATGGTCACAGCCCCAGCTGCTGCCCAGCCTGACGCTGCCGGGACACTGGAAACAGGAAGATGCTGCCAGCGCCAGCTCCCCTGTAGGCAGGAGGATGTGTTTCTCAACCTCTCCAGCAAGCTGCTCTGCTTCTTTAGACATTCATGTTAATCACTCATGCAACTGCCCTTATCGCTCCAGGTGCTGCTGAGATAAGAGGTGCCACTCACGCTGTTAATGTAAATCTGCTCTCCTTTGGAGGGGAGGCTGTTTGTAAGCAGGGAAGAAGAGGATTGCTGGGAGCCCAGCGGCTGCTGACAGGCAGCTGTCACCCCAGCTTCTCCAGGGCTCCCAGGAGGGATGGGTGGCTGATTAAACTGAGGATACTGAGTTGTATTATCATTAAAAAAGACCAAAATGTCCTGTTTTCACAAGAACATCACTGGGAAAAGTTACATCTCTTAGGCTACCTGTGGAAAAACCAAACTGATCACATTCCCAGGCAAGTAATATGGGGGATTTTGCATCTCAAAAACTACTGTGTCTCTTTTCCTTGCTTTTCTTGGCCAGTGAAAATCTGGAAATGCTACCAGAAATGTCACTTCCAGAGCTGTCTGGTTTGAGCCCTGGCAGCTCCCTTCAGGGACGTGAATCTCATTGCCTCCATTTTACAGCAGGTGGAGGGAGGGAAGGAACTCAATGCAAAGAGGGTTTGGATGCTCAGTAACTTGCCAAGGACGGAGCAGGGCACAGTGTGCTGTGATCCTGTCCCTCTATCCCCAGGCTCTCGCCTTCAAGTTGCACCACCTGTGCAGCCGTCATAGCAGGGTCCAAAAATCGTGGAGGAGATTGGAGACACGGGGACTGGAGGCTCTTTTCCACGTGACTAGTGCAGGAAAAGACCCCAGGCTTTGCTGGCAAATTATCACAGCCCTGTCGTGCTGAAAGCTCTGCCTGGGGAACCGGAGTGAGAGAGCTGGGGCTTGGAAATGGTGCAGCAGTGCTGGGCCTGGGGAAACACCTACAAGGTTGGGCAAGTAAGTGTGTACCTGGGCTGGTGTCCACCCCCGCGCACTGCCTGCTCGGTGAAGGCAGCATCCTCTGCCAGCAACATCATTTATTTGATTGCACAACAGAAATCACACTCAGCCTTTGGCCTGCAGTCATCGCGGCTGGAAGGAGACTATGTTCAGGAGGAAATATCTGTGAAAGCAGGCTATCGTTTATGACAAGAACTTTACAGTCCCCCGGAGCAATCTTCAAAGAGAAGAATAAGTGTGGGAAGCACTTCTTAATCAGACGTGTGGAGCTCAGGTTAGCAGTAAACTTGGTGCATGTAATAAAAACTTGTCACACCTAGTACAACAGCCGGGGCTGGAGAAGACCTGTCCTCCTACCTCTCCCTGTCTTCCCCTTGAGCCCACCGCTCGAGCAGGGTGCCTGGGCACAAGCCCCGTGGCTCCAGGCCAGGCTCTGCACACAGCTCCGGGGACACTTGCCCGCAATCACCACCTGATGTTTGCAGCTTGGATTTTTCTTTCATATGGCCAGGGCATCATCCATCATCCGTGACGATACCCCCACACCAGGCACCCACACAGCACCCAGGACACTTGGTACTAGAGGGTAGGGGTGAGTGGCAGAAAAAGGAATGCCTTTTCATCCAGTGGCTTAGGAAGGGGTTTCTGATGTGGCCATCCCACGACTTTGAATGTTTTAGACCAGGACGTAAGCAGAGGGGTGCATGACCCTTACTCAATGGAAGAAACTGGAAGATGCCATGACTGTGTCAGAGCAAAGCCTTTCTTCTGAGAAAAATAAGTAGAAATATGTCACAGCAAAACCACAAAGCAATCCCGAGCAGCTCTTAGATGAAAATGCAGACACCCATAGGGCTCAGCCTGGCAAGCTCCTGGGGAGTCAGGGAAGAAGAGGGACCAGCAGAGTCCCTGGATTGTGCTGAAGCCCTTGGGAGCTTTTCACCCACAGAGGGACTATGTTAGTCCTAGATGCTGTCTGGCGACTCCTTTGTCACCAGGCTATCTCCAGGCAGGAGTTTTATTTTTTTTTCTTTTTCAGGAAATCCAGTGCCAATGCCTGCAGCTCACCGCTTTCTCTTTCCAGCCCAGTTTTTTCTGCTAGGGAAAGCTTATGTGGGTAAACTCTCTGCACACGCTGGCATCATGCTAGCTGCTTTAGTGCAATTATAGATCTGCAGAAGCAACTTCTCGCCATTATACAGAGCGTGTGTTTCCAGGAACAGGTGATGGCAGCGAGGAGAACAGCCCTCTGTGCAGCAATCAGTGTCTCGTATGCTTTCTAGAAGGGGAGGCAAACACCCATCAGCCACGACAACCTTTATTCCTTAAACTTCCCCAGGGGGAGCATTTCAAAGCATCAAAAGGATTTAAACCTGTCCAGCTGCTGCTGAGGCATAATTAACAGTTGCACAGTCAGCTCCAACTGCAGCTGACAAAGCCTTAGCAGCAATCCTCTATTTATCGCGCTCCTGGAGTATTTATAGATCCACGGCAAGGCAGGGGGGAGAGAGAGCAGCAGAATAACAGGTGAGGTGCTCACCAGGAGGGATAACATTTCCTTTCAGCTGCATGGCACTTCCTCAGCCCCTGGTGAAGCTTTAGGGGACAGCCACGCAAGGGGCCCCGGGGTGCAGCCTACAGGGGACACGGTGGTGGGTCCTCTTGGGTGGGAGATGCGGTGGGTCAGCCCCCCGCTGAGATGCTGAGGTCCTTTGGCAAAGAGGGGGACTTGGGCTGTTGCAGTTGGGTGCTGGGGGCAGGCAAGTGCCCTGTGCCCTCACTAGAAGACTTTCATCACCGGGAACTGGCCCACCGTTGTTGCAGCCCCTTGCTGCTCACCTCTGCCTCCACCGGGAGACCCAGGCGGTGAGAGGCCAGCCTGATCTCCCATGACACTGCCTGTAAACTGACCTTGGGCTGTGTCATTTGTCTTTCCTTGTCTCCCCTCTGTGTCATTTACAACCCAGGGCCTCTTCATAGGAACTGATATAAAAATAGCAGTTATCCTGGAGATACCTTGGCAATCTGTGGGGAACAGAGAAAGGCTAGATCACCAGGACATTGGACCTGTGGGCTGAAAGGCGATGCTGGAGCCGATGGGCTGGGAGATCTGGGCAAGCAGCCTGTGCAAGGACTGCCAGCGAGATCCCAGCTGCTCTGGGCTGGAGAGGAGAGAGAAGGTTGCCACCTCGGTTATCCTTTCCCAAGGAAAGCATCTCATAAAACTGCTCTGCTGGCTCTGAGCAGAAACCGCTCACATAAAAAGCCATTTCCCATCACAGAGGGCTGTGGGAACCACTGCTCTGACAGTAATCTCCGTGCTAGCTTGCACCAGGCTGTGCCCAGGAATTATCAGCACTGGTTTTATTTCGTGCTGTGGCTTTATGACCCCACTGAGAACATACACGCATCTAAAGTCTAACTAAAACAATTTAACTTTCACCATAAACGGTCCTATGAAGAAAATTATGGCAATGCTATTCCAAAGGGGAGGGAAGGTCATAATCCTTGCAGGTAACAAGGCTTTTCTTCTCAACTACCTCGCTGATTCTCTTCTGTTCAGACACAAAACTGCCCCATTACTCATTGCTCCGTGGCTGATGCAGCCTCCCTGGGGAGTTGCCTCATGCTGCCGGGGCCTGCCCGGACCCCTGGCACCCGGGAGACGCCGAGCACGCCTGTCCCTCCAGCCCTGTAAACCTTGCACTGGCCTCTCCATCAATTCAGCTTCACCTGACACTTACAACCTTGCTCCAAGGACCTGCAAGCAGCTGGGTATACTATGTTCTTTAATCCATTTGACCACAAGAAGACATTTTCCTGAGCAGAGCCAGCAGGTTTCCTTTTCCATGCACTTTATTTACAACAGTCTCCTGTCCCTGGGCTCCGGAGTCACTGCCAAAGCTAGAGTTCCCTTCAGCACAATATCTCTGGTGCCGCATTTCTTGGATGAGGTCAGGGCAATAGTCACCTATTAAATAAGCAACATAGAAGGTGTTTTTACAGATGGAGTTCATGGAAGAAAAGCTATTCTGGTACTTGGCAACGCTGCAGAGCCTCACAGCTCGGAGCAAGGACCCACTCCTGGGATGCAGAAGCAGAGAGCAGGATGCTGTCTGTCCCAGCCCAGCAGAAAGGACCAGTCCTTGTGTCTGCTTCAGAGCCGGGTCCCCTGCGGCGGTGCTGCAGGCAGAAGGCAGCCCTGCCCGACGGCCGTGGGTGGCAGCAACATTTCTCCAGCTGCAGTCAGGATCCGGCCATTGCACATGAAAGGCGGCACAGATTCTGGCAAACACTGGGAGAACCGTGGCCATTGCAAGCTATGGCACAGGTTCCTGATTTACAGTTTATGAAGAGCAGCTGGTGATCTCAGATACCTTTTCTGGGGAAGAAATCTGTAATCTCAGACACAGAAGTCATGAGAACCTCAGTCTGTAAATAACAGCAGGGGAAAGCGCCTCTTCTCCCCTGCAGCAGACTGAACTGAGCCACACACAGGGCCTGAGCGAGAAGTACCAGCTGAACAAACTCCCAGCACTTTTCTGAAACTACTTTGTTTGTTTTTAAAGGAAGTGCTTTGCTGTTGCTGGGTTTGTTGCCCTTGTTTTGTGACCATTGAGGGGCTGTTAAACTCTACAGAGTGTTTGGGAAATAAAGGAGCCTCTGCCATCCATTTCCTGCATTGACTCAGAGTAGCTGTGGGGCAAGAGAAGGGCAGTCCAAAATAAAGGTGGCAAAAGATGAATATACGTCAGTGAGTGAAGGAGTGAGTGGGACCGGTGGTTCTCGTCCCTGGTGCAATCAGGCCATGGCCCCCATTGCTGCACGTCCCAGGAGGCAGGTGAGCGGCCTTGCTGTCAGGCACCCAAAGATGCCTTGGGGTGTGCATTTCTCCACAGCGCAATTTTCAAGAGACTGTGCCACAAGAGAGGATGCTGGCATCCTCTCTTTCCCTAGTTATTCTGTGTAGGGTCGTTATACAGATGCTCAAACTCCAAGTAACAAGCTCCCATTGCATTTGTGAACCTTCCTGGTGGGTCCGAGCGGGCTGCAGCTCCTTTCCTGTCTGGGGGTGCACACCTTGAGCTGCACAGCACAGGGGAGCTGCTTACCTTCACGCCTGGCCTCGGAGGCCGGGGCTGTGCCTCCCCATGGGAGGTGGGAAGCATCCCCAAGGCTCCTCGGGGGAGCAGATGGCAGACCTTGCCTACAGCTCCTCTCTCCTTTGCCTTAGTGTCCTGTCTTGACCCTCCCTCCCGCAAAAAGCGATCAGATGGTGGTTAATGCCAGGGTGTCATGGGGAATGGGATTTTCAGGCACAAAGCTTGGTTCACTCACAGCCCTCTGAGGACAAGCCCCTGCAAAGCCTCCTCCTGTGATTGCCATTGCAGCAGTGACACTTATTACTGCCTCAAGGACGGTGGCAATGCCTGTCAGACAGAAGGACAGCATTCTCCTCCCTCGCTGCTGGCCCTTATGGCCAGTGTGAGGCCCAGGCCACTCCCGAATGTCACCCGCTCATTGAGGGACACTGCTCCATCCTGGAGGTGGCCCCGGCTCACCTCCTGCTTTTCCACATCCTGACAGTCGAGTGGTCTCTGAACAGGGCAGGAGCTTCCCAAGCCACAGCAAAGGGTGCCACGATCAGCCGGTGGCACTCCTCTATCCAGCTCCGACCCAACCAGCCCTGCCGGGACTGGGGGCTGGGATGCAGGACTTGGGCTTGAAAGCAGAGGGGTGGGACACCCTCTCCTCCCTCCTTCTCTTACACCAGAGCCGTGTCCTCCCCGGGGGACCTGTCCCGATGCCACGGGGTGGGAGGCAGGTCCCCCGGGGAGGACGTGGAGCCCCCAAGACTGGAAGCGTCGGGTCGGTCTGTTCATCGCAGCTCACTCGTGCCCCCCAGTGCCCACGAGAGACACGTACCCGTGTGGGATGATCCCCAGACCCCAACTCCTTTCACCCCACGCCTGGTGCTGGCCATTCATCAAAGTCTTTTTTGCATGCTCTGACTGCACATACCCGCTCTCAATTACATCCCAAGCCCATCCCCATCTGAAATCGTTCCTCACACGCAGGGCTACAAAGACACCTGGAAGTTCAAGTCTTTGGGGTCCGGGAGAGCATCTTTTTTCTCCTCGCTCTCCTCCTGCTGCATATGGTACCACCGCTCAGCAAACTGCACCGCATTGTGGACGCTGTGGAAAGCCAACTGACCGCCACTGTCGGCCTCGCCAGCCCAGCCTCCCTCCCGGAGCTGGTGGTGGATGGAAGGGTTGCAGTTGGCCAGGAGCACCTGGACACCACTCTCCTTATAGTCATGAAGTGTCGCGTTCAGCACCGAAAAGCCCCCAGTATCTATGAACTGCATTGCCCCACAGTCAAGGATTAAGGTGTGCATATCTACAGGGGGAGGGCAGGCATCTGCTGGAGGCTTCTCAGCCCTTTTCTTGGCCTGTTTCAGGCAGCCAAACCTGGTGCCAAAAAGGTTCTTGCTGTTGGCTGTCTCTGCATTTGCCTGGGCTTAGCAGCCAGCAGGATGGGATTTACCCCGGTCTTCTGGTAGAGAACAGCCTTGAAATAGTCCTTGTTGGCATAGTAGAGGGATGACTCAAAGCGGAAGATTTTGATGCTGGCAATAGTGCTGAGCTGCCTGTCAGCGGACACGTCCTCGTAGATTTCCGTGTTGCTGACCTTGCCCAGGAGCGTGGCCCTGGGTCTCTGCCTGCGGAAGATGACACAGAGCAGAGCGAAACAGCCGCCCAGGAGAAGCCCAGTCTCTGTGGTGATCAGCGTGGAGGACAGCATGGTTGTCCACCATACCACCATGCCCAGCTTGCTGAGCCGCCACATGCTGGGGGTGTCAAAGAACGTCCTCAGGCCCCCCCGCAGGTTGGCAATGGCGACCACCTCCAGGATGGAGGTCTGCAGCGAGTAGAAGAGCGGGGTGATCCACAGCAGCACTAGCAGCAGCACCAGGGAGGTGACCAAGCCAGAGACCTGGGTCTGGGTCCCTGTGGACTCCTTCAGCAGAGTCTTGGTGAGGGCCGCAGAGCTGGCAAAGCAGTAGAAGAAAGAAAGGATCAAGTTGCACACGCCAATGGCAATCATCTCTTGGTTGGCACGGACAGCGTAGCCATGCTTTTTGCCAAAGATTTCTGCCAGGGAGACAGTCATGGCAAAGCCAATAACAGCAATGGGCAGAGCATCAACTGCCAGGCTGGAAAACAGGTCTATATCTGGTAGAGTGGGTTTGCTGAAGCCAGTGGGGATATCCCCACAAACAGCAGACTTGTATCGCTCTTCGAAATTAAAGTAGTAAGATATTACTGTGGCTACGATGACCACCAGCAGCTCTATGGGGAACGGGGCCTTCATCTTCTCCTTATACCTGTCATTGATCTCTTTGACAGGCACTGTGATGGCCAAAGCAACCAGGCTGGTGAGCAGGTCACAGATGTTGGTGTTCTGGATGTATCTGAAAAGGTCAACCCAGGTCAGGATGAAGGACCCCACCCCTTCATGACGAGGGATATTCAGTCCCAGGAGATACTTCATCTGGGAGGTGATAATGGTGAGGTTGGAGCTGGTCACAAAGCCACTAAGGAGAGGTTCTGACAGGTAGACAGCCACAAAGCCCAGCTGTAAAACCCCCAGCAGGATCTGAAAAGCAAGTCAGCCATACCTTTAGCATCGATGAGAAGGGCTGGAAGAGGTGGCTGGGAATTTATGTCCGTTTGCTTCCACATTAGCAGCTCTGGCTATTCTGTCTGCTGAGCATTCAGTGTGAGGCAGAGGACATTGTCTTCAGTAGCTAATCTGGGGTATGATAAACTAGAGACCTACCTCTAACACTCATCTGTGCCTAGAGGTGCCATACAAAGAAGCCTACAAGGTCCTTGCTGCTGTCTCCTTAGAAGCAATAAGGGCACATAGTT
The DNA here is from genome assembly GCA_013400135.1 of Rhinoptilus africanus. Lineage (NCBI taxonomy): Eukaryota > Metazoa > Chordata > Aves > Charadriiformes > Glareolidae > Rhinoptilus > Rhinoptilus africanus. Next base: position 115,273 of record VXBO01012097.1, on the reverse strand, counting down.
AACACTCAGAGACCAGGCAGCAGCCCCATTACAGCAGCTCTGAGTGTCACTCGGTGCCATAAAACCAGTGTGATGCACTGAATTTTAGTTGTCCCAGTGAAAGAGCCTGAAGTGGTTCAGTGACAGCTAGGCCCAGGCAGTGGGGACATTGCCAGGGAGCATGGCCTTTGAAGGATCCCCTGCTGATGGCAGAGTCCTTGAAGGCTGTTCTTGCCAGCCCCAAACCTGCTCTAACCTGCACCAGGAGCCAGCCCAGCCCCAGGACTGATGCGGTGGGAAGCATCGTTCATAGTTCCTTCTCCTCCCTTGCTGTGTCTGATCCTAAGGATGTTTCAGACACATCCAAACCTGGATATCACATGGAGGGAAACAAACCCTCACATTCAGCTGTGTTCAGGGTCTTCTAAATCTCTACATTTGATTCAAGGGTGTAGGGGTCTAGTCACATCAGGAAAGGTTTCTCATGACTTGTAAGTCTGAACCAAGACTGGAGCTTAGAGATCTTTACAGAGATCTTAAGCTCATAGAAGTTCCTATCAGGGAAAGAGACAGGAAACAACACAACAGTGAACATTTGTACCTGGTAAAGACCGACCAGAAAGCTTAAGGAAAGGGCCACAGTGATGGCGTAGCAGCTCCTGTCACAGGCACCCATCCCATTGCTGGAGGAGGTGGAGTTGCCCACCAGTGAAGGTCCAGCGTTGTCGTCACTGTACCCTGCTAGCTGGAGGTGCCGGTTCACAGACTGCCCGATCATCAGGCACGGGACGCCAAAGGAGCCCACGAAGTTATGGCGCGAAGTGGCCATAGCAACGTAGATGATACTGCAGAAGAAGTTGGTGTAGATTCCATAGATGGGATCCTGGTTGGCTAACAGGGAGTAGGAGATGGACTGAGGGATGGCAACTATCCCCACCAGGAGCCCAGATATGACATCCCCAAGCAATTGCATCTTGATGTTATACTGGGGAAGCCAGTCCAGCACTGGGAACAGCCGGCAGAAGAAGGTGATGATGGTTTGATGATCGCATGTGCAGACCTCTCTGGCTTTCTTCAGGATGAGTTCCTTGGTGCTGAAGTCTGTGGGCTCATGCTCCTCCAATTTGATAGGTAAAAAATCGTCAGAAGTCTCTTCTGGCATTAGGGAGCCCAGTGCGTCTTTGCTCTGTCCTGACTTCTGGCTCGATGTGTCCTCCATTGCAGCAGGAGAGCTAAGGCAGGAGAGCAGGCAGCCATGAAGTGTTGCAGTCACATACATAATGCGCTTTGCTTAGCTCCAGGGCTCGTGGAGATGGCATGGATAAATAAATAATGGAAAATAACCTCAGGAAAATCAAACAGAAAAGCAACACCCCATGATGCCAGTTGATTTGTTTGTTTTCAGTTATGGGACTGATCAACCACAACCCTGAGACCATGGTTTCACATTGCACTCACACTGGCACAGCTGCCCACATCAGGGATGGAGCTACAGACCCCTGTGCTCCTTCTTAACATACCTCTTGTTCTGAAAAAGAGCAGCAGGAAAGCTAAGATCAGAAAATACTATTTCACTGAAACTTCTTCAGGAAGCCTACATTGCTTGATGACACGTCTATTTTTCAAATGCTGAGATATTCCATGTGATGCTTTAAGAATGTAACATGGGTAAGGGAGGTAATTTTCGAAATAGATTTTCCTTAAACATTTCAAAATTTTAAATTACACTGCTAGCTTGCATCAAACAGGCGCATCATGGGTGCATCCTCTCTGCAGAATTAAAGCATCCTTTCTCAGTCTGGCTAAGTAACATACTCACTTTCCAGAGCTACTCCAAGGTTTTCAGTCAAAATGCAGCTGCAACAAAGCATACCTTTCTGCCAAAACTGAACAATACACACTGAGAAAAAAAATCTCCTGAGAGGAGGTCTAGAGTGGCTGCAGTCCGAATCGAACTGGCACGATGAGAATTCCCATTCCCCTGCCCCACGGCTTCACTTCACATCACTGGTCCCAACCCAAATCTCTTACCTCTGGCTATGGGGAGATACCCTGGGTGTTCTCTTACTACCTGTCTCCTCTCAGCGCACATGGAACAGAGAAAGCCCGAGGCTCTGCAAACCTGTTTCCTTTTCCTTCCTTCTGGATCACGCGCCACCTGCCTTGAGAAGAGATCTGAGTTACTCAGCCAAGCGATCGGCCCTTTTATCTCCCTCCAGCTGATGAAGATGGTGCAGCCAGCCAAACAGAGCTGTATTTTGAAAGCAAACATCATTCTGGAAGTGTATTTTTGATGAAAACTTGTTTTTGGCCATTAAGAATGACTGAAGAGGTTTAGAAAAGTGTCCCTGCCAGATAACAGTATTGCTGGTATCTGGAGATGCGTTTGCTAAACACGGGGAACAATGCAGAGAAATCTTCCTGCAGATGCTATTGCTCTGCCCCTCCTTGAATTGAGAGAGCACTATTGCATGAGTCCTGCCGGGCTTCTCCGCTCAGGTTTTCATCTATTCTGGACAAGCTTTTTTTTTTTTAAAAAAAAACAAACAATCAAAAAGCAAAACAGGTTCCAGAATTACTTTTCTTTCCCGGTAGCTTTTCCACCAGCGTGCTGCCACCAGCCTCCTGTGCCACCTGAGCTGCACCAGGGCGGCGAAAAACTGACTTCTGTCCTGGCAGCAAAGGTGTGATGACATGGGCTATTTCTAGGCAGACAGAAGAACTCAGTACACCTCAAATCTGCACAATCCACGTTTTGCACACGCCTTTTAGAGACAAGCACTAATTTTTTTTTAAGCACAAATAACAAGGGATTTTGCTTTGCAGAAGTAAGCACAATTTGGGAAAATGCAGGGTTGCATTTCTTTTGTAGGTAAAGGTGACCAATTACATTAGCGGCCAGGAAAAAGGGTTATGTTTTATCATCCTGAATTGAAACAGTAGCCTCACAAATACCAGCTGTGACTGCTGTACCCTTGTGATCCCTGCCAACAGCCTGCTTCAGACCTCCCATTCACCTCCTTCTCCACTTTCTTTTCTGCCTCTTTTCCATCGACCTAGTCTCTAAGGCTTTGCGGGCTGTGCCATCGCCCCGTGGAGCAGGACAAACGCCTGGCAGTCAGGCAGCTCGCCCCTGCCTCTGCTCCTGGCACCGACTGTGTGCTGGGCTTGGGGAGGGGGCTGAGAGCCCACGGCGTTTGGAGAGATGGTGTGGGGTATGGAGAGATGACATTTTCACAAGGCTTTGATTTAGATGCTGGGGAGACACCCTGAGGGAAAAGAAGGGGAAGATCAGCATTCTGAGCTACATTTATCTCATCAGTGGAAATCTGTATCTCAGTAATTAGAAGTAAATAAATAAGAAACACCAGAGCTCTCCGGCAGCAGGAAAAAATGAGAGCATATGGGAGGGGAAACAGCTGCTCAATGTATTTATCTATTTATACGAATTCTTTATTCTCTGCCATTCCTCCACAGCTCATGTATTTTCAGGTACATCTGCTGATAGCTCCCCTTTCCCTTCCCCTTCTTTCAGTAAGGGACTGTATCTTTCCTTAGCCCCGTCATTCCTCCTGTCCTTAAAAGATGATCCCTTCATACGCTTTAATATCTTTCCTAGTTATAGCTCATTTTGTGTCTTGGCCTGTCTGGTGTTGTCTCTACTCACTCATTTTCCTTTTCCATCTTCTTCCTTAGCAAATGACCCAAATTTCCATTTTCTGTATGATTTCTTCATCTTGAAATTCCATCACTGAAGAACCAGTGAGTCTGTCACTGAAGAGCTGGCCAGGCTCGTCTTTTAAGTTGGCTTGTTTCCTGGGATGAGACATCTGAGCACAGACCATCTCTGGAGTTTGATCTTATTTAGGAAGCATTCATTTCCAGTTCTGGATCTTTGATCTGTCCACTGTGAAAATGGGGCAAAGCACTTCCTCCATTTGTGACGGTACCTAGGCTACCCTTAACCTCCACCATGCCTTTGCTGCCGGCTGCTGCTTTTCCTTCCAACTTCCATCTTCACTTACATATTCCGGAACTCTTTTCTTTGTTGTGATTTCTGCTACCAACTGGTACAGCTTGGCAAGCCTTGATACAGCCATGCCTTCTCCGAGGCATAGGTTTTGATGAGCAGTTCTTTTTTCCGTTCCTTCTGCCTCCATGCCTCCCCTGCCACCCTTCCCTACAAGCTTTTTCCTCTCTTTCCTGTGTGCAAATTCCCAGTTGCTTTTGTATACTCAGCTTCCAAATATTCCATGCTTTCCCTGCAATTGCATTCTCAAGCTCCTTATCCCAGCTGGCTTCCCCGTGCGTTCGGTTCTCTGTGCTGAGCTCTTTGAGACAGCGAGCCTTCGTGCTAGGGCAGCTTCTGCGTGGTCCTCTCTGTGCTGGAAATTCAGGCTGTGGACACTGAGGAGAGGCCAGTTTATGTTCTCCATCCCGACAGAGCCAAGAACATACTTGGTTACACTGAACACTGTGTACGTCGCTGAAATCACTTTTACTGTATGAGGCGAGGCAAGGCCAGAAACTGCGAACATTTTACAGACAACTTAAAAAAAGAAACCCACTGCAGAACTTCATGTGACCTTCAGGTGGCTAAGGCTGGCCTGCCTTCCAAATGCAAGGTCACTACAACTCACTGCTGAAACTGTTTGTTTTCAAATGCATCTCCAAGGGTTGTTCTTTATTGTCACTATAAACTCACTTAGCAATTTAGCTCCTTTCTGGGCAAGGCTGGGTTGGACAGACAGTATTAGCTTGAACAACCCAAGTATAGACAGGACATTCCCTGCCAGTAACATGGTACCTTCTGTTTTTAAGACAAGCAGAAAACATGAAGCGTGAAATCCAAATTTTTCATTTATGGCATGGTATGTGAGCAATGTTACATCCACCTATGCCATTGCAGCCAGCCTGACACAGAGCCATGGAAACTCAGGCTCCCAATACGAGGAAAATGCAGTGGTGGGCTATTTTGGTTTTCTATCCTAAAGCAGAAAAAAAATCACAAAATTGTCTGGGTCTGTGATTATTCCCCAGGCATTTTGCAGCGAGTAAGCATAGTGAATTCAAGTCTCTGCTGCCGTGTCAATGCATTGCCTTTGTTTAACAGGACAAGCTGGCATCTCCAGTTTTCTTTGGAACAGAGCTAACTGCACTGCACAAGGATTTTTCATTTCCTTTAAGGCTTGTAAATACACTTAGGACTATTTGGCTTCTGGAAGACTTTCAAGTAGCATCCCACATGCCTTGGCTCCATAAACAGGCCAGCCTGGCTTAGTACATGGCTGCACCCCACTGCTCTGCAGCTCCTTAGATCCCATGCAACTTTGGTAAAAAAAGGGCAAGTGAGCCAGGTAATGGTGCCAGGTATCTAAGAGAGATGCTACTCCTTCTCTTCAGATTTGACAGTCTTTTTGGATGGCTGCTGGTTCTGTTCCACTTGAAAACGAATTTTCAATAGGCAGACCTGCAAAACACCATCATTTTTAAGGGAAAAACAAGGAAAAGGAGACAAGCTCAGAATTGGTCCCACTGCTGAGATAACGGCAAAATGCAACAAAAGCGCCTGAGGACAAAAAAGCTGAACAGAACCTCTCCTATGGTTTCTTGGAAAGCAATTATTCACGTTTCTGCAAGAGAGAACACCAGAGAATGTAGGAGCAGTACAGTAGGTCATCCCAGGAAATAAATCAGTTTCTGCAGCCTCCTGTTATTTTGCAGGGCAGTTTATGCTAAGGTGCAGGGGTCACAGCAGAGCATGCAAGGCAAAGATAAAAGTTCTCTCCAGAGATGAACTCCGTGAGGCCAAAAGTGTCGCTCACCCTGTGACTGCACAGGGTAATGCAGGCCCACCACTGGAGTCGGAGAGGGACCAAGGAACCTACAAATAAATAAAGGACGTTCATTTAAGCTACTGCTCGCTCCCAGCAATTAACCATGAAGACAGACATGCAAGGAATAGTTTTTAATGTATTTTGAAAGACGCAAGGTGGAGGTTATGTCCTTGGAAAGAGACTCAGTGTGGAGGTAGCAGATGTAGAAGGACATGGATGAGCATCTTTGGCCGCAGAGGTCATACGCCGCACATCCACTGTCCAGCTATGGAGGACACCGCATGCTGGGTTCACCCTGCTAAGGCCCTGCTCCAAGTCCTTCCCCCAGCACTGACACCCACTCCTAGAAAATGGGAAAAAAGAGCGCTTTCAGGCACACCAGCCAGAGGATTTGGAGAGCACACCCAATTTATATAAGGAGGGTGAAAATAACTCCTTGCCAACTTTTGCTGCACTTTGTTGCTGTCTTCATGTTTTTCCCTGCATGACAAATGTCCAGTGCTTATGACCCTTTTCCAAATTATCAAGCTAATAATTGAAAATGCTATAATGGCTCTGTAAACAGATTAAACTGACTACAGATGAATACAGTGGAATAAAAATGGGGAGATGCATTTCTATTTCATACTGAATTGGCATTCAGCCCAGGCTATCTGGCATTGTTTCAGACTTGACCTGCGTGTGCTGCCGACGAGCCCTTCACAGCACTGAGGCCATGCTGGTGGGATGCTGCTTCCCCCTGTAGCTGCTGTCGCACAGGGTGGTCCCTATTTACCATTAACAAGACTTGCCCCCACCATGTCGGGCCGAGCTCTGTGGCTGGCTCCCGAGCTCTCCCAGCAGCCAGCCCACACCCGCTCATCGTGTACCCCAGCAGTGAAGAGGGGTCCTACGGGGGTCGCATCTCAATGTCACGGGACAGAAAGATGCTCCAGCAGATGGGTAAGAAAGAAGCACAGAAACCACAGCATGTCTCCAGCTACCTGCCGTACAACAAGATTGGATCTGCTATTAAACAGAAAGAGAAGCTTTTTCACACAAGACAAATGGTGGGACGGACTGCCACAGAGTGTGGTGGGAGTCAACAGGCTAAAAGGGATTAGGAAGCTTCACAGAGAAGCGCTGCAAGAGCTGTAAAAAATGTCTAAGTGGTCAGAAGTTTCTAGCCTGCTGCTTACCGGGTGCTGGGAGGGCTCTGCATGGGCTGGACCCCTGGTACGCCTTTCCCAAGCAGCCTCCACCAGGCTGTGACCCAGGAGACGGGGCTGGGGGTCTTACCCGGTACAGGAGCGTGTATGGCGAGAACTAGCTGTCCGCAGGTAAGGTAGAGCCTCGAGCAGCACAGGTAAAGGGTGCTGCTGATTGAAGCCTGTTATCTCAGCTCTGCACCGGCAGGAATCAGTCACCCCGCTGCAATGGCTGTCCTATGCTTTTCAAGAGAGCAGAAAGCTCCTGCTGGCATTTTCCGGAATGGAGTGCTCCTACCGCTCTGTTGGCACCAACACAAAAATTGCAGCATGTGCTCTGAGGTCTCCTAAGGTAAAAGGCCTCCTCAGGTAAAAACCGAGCCATGCTCGACCAAGAAAATCTCAAGGACATGTTTGCAGAGATAATGCTCACAGTAAGTGCCCAGAACTGCACCCAGAGCTGCTCTCATTTTTGCTATGACTCCCCCTGGCCATGACCCGAACAAGTCATGTTACCAGTTATGTCAAATACGGCCAAAACACATTTCAGAAATTTCGTAAGGCTCAATAGCACCAAACCTGACCAAATCTGTCATTTCTTGCATTTTAGGAATACGGACCTGGCCCACAGGAGGGTGCTGCTCACTGGCACACAGCACATCATCATCATCACATTGCTTATTATTTACTATTGCTGAGACAAACGGCAGCCTGGCTGCACAGAGCACCGAAGTCGGAAGGAGGTGAAAGCCTGCTCCTGGCCAAGTATCGTCAGTCAATGCCCTGGTTTATGCTGGCAGAAAACTTCCACGCGTGCCTACGTGTGTACGGCGGGCGGGAGAATAGCGCACACACACTGCGCTTCACAACGGGCACTGGGCACAACCGCCAGGAGAAGCAGGGACTCAAACATCCGCTGCTTTTCTTTTTAAAATTTATAGCTGCAGCATCTTCTAAGGTATCGAGCATATGTCCAACAACAGAAAAAAACCATAAATATAATCTTTTAATGGTGATAAAGAAATCCCAAAGATTTTACCGTATTTGATAGAAAATTCTTGTGCTAAAACAAATCTTCTACAATGACAATAAGGCACATAAGCATTTAAAAATTACAGTTGATACAGATAAAACAGACAGAGACAGCGTAAAGGAGAGTCAACAACATGCAGAGGCTATACTCCATAGCTGATGGTAGGACATAAGAAGACGACTGACGAAATACAACCCTCGTCACAAACATTTAGTCGGTGATCACAGCGCTCAGGGAGGAGCAGACGGCACCACGTCTCTCCCCATGCTGGCTGCAGGGCAAGGTCTGTGTCCCCAAACACCCACCCGGCACAGATTGATGCCACAGAATGAGATGGCTCCCCCAGCACCCCAAATTCTGCCACCCAACTGGGGGAAATGTTTTACCTTATTTTTACCGCACAGATAAGTCACACTAAAAAGTAAGGTGATCTTTTATACGTACTATACAACTTTTCCACATTTTAATCAAACAAACCATTTTGTAAACTGCCTGCGTCAGCCGACTGATGTGATCTATTCCATTCCTGAGGTCCTGTTTGGTTAAACTGATTCTCCAACTTGAAAAAGTTGCTCCAGGCAAAATTTGCCATTTTGTTTATTCTGCAAAACATTATGCCACAAATATCTAAAATTATTCTGAATTTAAAATAATTCAAAAATCATACCCCAGAACATACCAAGGTACCAGAGATGATGGTGACAGACTCAAGAGGATGACAAACTCAAAGCATCGTGTGCTTACCAGAAAAAGTGAGGCTTTACCTCTCTTTAACGATGTTTCAGCTGCATTTCAAATGTACATAAAATTTACTTCCTTAAGTCAAAATTAGACATAAAAAACTTGAACCCACGTCCAGCAAAATGTTTCATTTCCTATCTTCCTCTGGAGTCCTGAGATCATCTGGGAGCTGGATGAGGAGCTAAGTGCTTTCAGAGCTAGAGGGAGCTGGAATTCAAATATTTTTGGCAGTGAATATACTCAATGGAGATTTGATTCTCCAACCAATGCTGTAATATAGTGTATATTTGCACATTAGAGAAACAGCAATACGCCTTAGCTTATATAATCTCTAGAAAATAAAAGAGAAAGGTACTAATTACACTATTACCTAAATATATATATCTATATTAAATATTTGCCATTTTACCTAACCAGAGGCCTCACTTTCAGCACTGTAATGATCTCAAAAGAAAACGCAAGACTCAGGATTATTTCTGCTTCAGGTGGAATTCAACTGAACTAGTAAAGATCAGGTAGTTTTTCACACGAGCAGCTGATCCTACAAAGGCTTACAAACATGACAACCAAGTGCGAGCACAAGGTGACTCACAGTGCAAAGCCTGCGCTAAAGACAGTGCTCCTTTCATCTATGCCAGCACAGCAGAAGCGCAAAGCCCTTCTAGTGTGGACGGTTATATCAATAGTGAAGTCTCACAACGGTATCCTACATTGAGACTCAGCAAAGTAAAATAAACTACACAGATACAAAGCACCTTGAATAGCATTAGCAGCAGATGACTGCTACCTGTGTCACAGCTTCATTACCTTAGCTATGACGGTTAAAAAAAACCCTAAAAGAATGTAAATCACCTCAATCATTTAATCACTTTTCCAAAGCATGTATTAAAAAACCCCCCAAGAGAAGATAATGCCCTGAAAAAAGCCCTTTGCCTGAAGAGTTTCACCCTCAACGCAAAGGTTTTCCTCTTGTTCCAGTTTCTGTGATATTCTTCTAGACCGGCAGATTCCTACGGCCCAGCCGTGGTCCTCACTGTGCTGGGAGCAGAGGGAGGCTCAGGTCAGCGCCCGTGTGCCCGCATGCGGGGCCAGCACGGCCATTCCTGCACCGTTTCTGGAATGGAGACACGCGAGTGACATGACTTTAACTGGCCTAAAAGCTCTTTGCGCCAACAGGGCTGGAGCTGACAGCAGGTAGTTAAGGGTGCTGGGGAGCAGGGAGTGAGCACAACCCCTGGGTGAAAAGTGCAGGGAACCAGACCCAGGGAGACGTGCAGTGTTGCTGGTCTTCTCAAGGAAGGACTGGCCACAGAAAGACTGGATTCCACCAGGTAAGCCTAGATCTCGGACGTGGCACAGGCGGAGTTCACGGCCAACCTCAGCGCAAGGCTGTGGGAAGCAGCGGGGGTATTGACTGGCTTAAAACCCTGGGGTGGCAGCCAGGATGCTTTCCTGCCTGTGATACCTCCCTGCTGCACTTCAGACCCAGCAGCAGTGCCTTTTAACGTCTCTTGGCACAAGCCAGCAGAAGAGAGTGGAGAGGAAGGAATGGCTGCGCTGTTTTCCCCAGAAGGAGCACTCTTCCATTCATCACCACAGCCATGGAAGCTCTGCTGCCCTGCTTGGGAGAGCCACGTGTGGACTTAAGATTAAAACAAGATAAAAATAAACAAGCATGAAAACAGAAATCCCTTAGACATGTAGCTCGAGACAGCAACTCGTGCAGCAGCTCTGAGCAGGACCTGGGCCCTGCGTTATTATTACACTTGTTATGGAGAAAGGCACAGTGTCACGTCGCCCCATAACAAAGACACCTCCAGGTTCATCTGTCGTTACTCCTGCAGCTACACAAACCCTCGCCCAGCCCCACACTGGGCACCCACATGTCATGGTGGGACATGCTCAGCGGTGCTCCCCCCCCAGCAGCCCCCAGCCCCCTTTCTCACAGCGCCAGCAGCCAGAAGAGCAGTGAGGTTTTGGCCTTGTTTCACATTCTGTGTTCAGGAGCTTTAGCCTTATCAAGAGATCTGGGGTGAAGATTGAGCAGCAGGTCACATGTAATAGCAACATACACAAAGGCAGCCATTCTTCTATTTACAGTCCATCCTACGCGATGTCTTACAGCAAAACACAGACAGAAGTCAAGGGGGTGGAGAGGTGGGTCCCGTGGTGAATGAGAGAGGAGCAGATGGAGCTGCAAGGGCTTACAAGGAAACTGGGATCACTAACTCACACAAGACTAAGGTAGGCAATGGCACTATAAATCCGAAAATAAGCACCGCGTGCCTCACTGCAGTACCTTTCCCTGTTTTTATGAAGTGGACCAAAAATTGTTTCCGTGTCAAAACACGCACACAAGTGAAACATTTATCAGTGCAACTGCCACGTTAGGAGGAATTGACACTACTATCTATAGCAGCAATAAACATAAAAAAACAACCTGACATTTAGCAGGAGACTACTAAAGACATTTCCAGGAGTCTTTAGTATAGCCGAGACTGAGTGTGTTGATTTCCATAATGCCAAGTGTTGTTATCATTAATGAATGTGCTAATGATCTCTTAATTCTTCATTTAGACTGATAATTGACGATTAGTACGTTTGGGAATGGAGATCCACTGATTTATAGCATCTTCCAGTCCAGCCTAGGGTTCTAAAGGTTGCACCTGGGACGAACGTTCCCCGTTCCAGACAGATGCATAAACCCCAAACCAATCGTTCTGAGATTCCCTCTTCCTATAGATTACAAATGAGGCTGTGAGGCAGGCATAAGAGATAGTGTAGAAAGCAGTGGGTATGGCAGATTTCCCCTTATAAAATCCAGTATGCGTATTCCACTGCTCATTTAAAACAGTAGAAGGCAGAAGAGCCCTTCCCAGGACAGAAAGAGGAGCATTCAAGTGTAACTGGATATATATAGCTGCTGCATCCATCATACAGCAGAAAAAGGTATATATATATAGGTACGCACATATAAACATGCACATATATGTTTATATGTGTGTGTATATATATATATGAAATTCCTTCATAAAAGAAATTGTTTAGGGAAATAGTTTTCAATCAGACGCCCCTGATTCCTAAAGGTGAAATTGGATTACTTCTAAAGGGTCCATAAACATACTAAAGCAAAGTATGTTTCTTGCCAGTAGGCTTAAATCAGATTCATGTCTCTGCTCTGTTAAAAAATTATTCTAGGCCTAAAAGGAAAATGGCTGAAACCCCACTGTTCTCAAAAATCCCAGCCGTGATAAACTCTAATCTTCAGTTAATTCCAAAGGACTCTCTATTATACTGAACTACTTGGTAAGTGGCATTTATTTCTGTTCCCTTTTAACCAGGGCTGTGTGCATTAATACAGACTTATTAGTACTATGACCTCTGGACGTTATCTTAAATAAGAACATTAAAACTTGTTCTTTTGGTTGGCTGTCTGCTTCTGCTGTTGCATTTTAATACAGTTTCTTGTGTTTTGCTTAAAATGGAATGTGGAGGTTATATTGCCAGTTGCGGCTGCACAAACAGCATTCAGGCCAAATACAATGTGCTGTAGCTAAATATAAATCAATTTGGTCTATCTTTTAGCTGTAATCTAAATTAATTCTTTGAAAAATCGATTTATGACTGGTTTATTGTGCTTTTATGTAAATAAATACCCAGGAGCTACAAATATGCATCCTGCTAGCTGTTTAAAGGGTGTACTCCTTGGAAGTAACTTTGCTATTCCTCTCTTCCTGGCACAGGTAGAAATGGATTTGAAAAAAACCATCTTTTCGTAAGTAACTGCTGTTTTCCCCTTCTCAGTGAGCATTTGGCTACACAAACCTGTGCATGGTCACAGGCCAAAAAGTCTCCACCGGTGCAGCATGGAAAGAGTACAGGTGGGGGGAATTGTGAGTGTAAAGAGGACAGAATCACTCTGAGCAATTCCTACTTCTCTTCTATCCCACCCATGGCTGACCTCCCTTAGAAGAAGCCCCCAGGCCAGTTGCTCATCCCTCCCCTCCCTCTCAGCTGCCCATGCCTGCGGGGCAAAGGGGCAGAAGGAGTAGCTGGGGGTAGGCAGGAACAATGCACGCTGCTTATTGTTTGCCGTGCTTTGATTTTTCATGAGAAGAGAGCACTGCTGCTAGCACTGTTCTGCTCTCTTGAAAAATATTAGTTAAAATCAGCATTTAAGCAATGGTATTGAGGCTTTTGTTCAAAGTTCTAGTGATGCTTGCTGTGCTGTCTGCCGAATGCATGCGCGTAGGTCTGCCTGCCACCAGCCGGCCTGCCCGTGGCGAGGCACAAACCCCTGCGGTGACAAGCCTTCCCAAGCTGGCACCCAGCTGCGGGAGCTGCCGCCGTAGCACCAGCTTGCTCTCGACACCAACCCAGGGGCTTTGAATGGGAACTCAATGCAAAACAGATACGGCGAGGAATTAAAACATAATTTCCATCCTGCACTCACTCCCTGTGCAGGCATTAACCCCGCTCACTGCTTTTATACAGCTTAGGCTAATCCACTCTGGTAATACCAATTCAATAATTACAATTACCCAAACTGCATGAAGGATTCTTTGCACAGAATTTAAAAAGTTCACGCAGGAGGTTACCGCAGAATAGAAAAAAATTCAGCAATAGCTATTTGGGATTCATCTCCTTGTATAAACATGCCTTAAGGCTGAGAAAGAAAAATATTTGTGTTTTTTGAATACTGCAGAAGCTTTAGCATTTTCTCCCTGGTATCTGGAGACTCGTTTCCTTAACAATGCCAGTACTAGAACACACAATGTGCAGATCTCAAGTTATGTGCTCCTTTTCAATATATATGCTACAGCCACCAGCCACCCTCCACCTCCCCCAGTATTTCTGTATGTTGCTAAGAGGTCTGAAAAAATGTTTAAAGTTCAGTTGACATATAAAGGTTGCCAGGTCCTGGGACTCACCTTTCTGCTACCTACTCCTTCCCTTGAGGTCCCAGCTCCTTTTTCATAGAAAGAAGGGAATAGTTACCAGTCCTAGTTCAGATTAAAAAAAAAATATCCTAAACTCAATGTTCTATTTAGAAAATGTTTCAGGATTCATACTGCATTTTATTCCTTTTTTGACTCCTGACTCATTTTTGAACAATGGAGGATGAGAATGCTGTCTGTATACAACATCTTTCCCCTTTTAGAAGATGTGAAGAACCTGCAACTCAGACTATAAACTCCCCTGGGAGAAAGCACCATCTTCCAAGGATGTATTGTGTGCTATGTATAGCTGCTACTCAGTAAAAACTGTTAATCGCTCAATTCTGCCTTCAGAATTGTATTCTGTTGCTGTAAGAAAAGAGAACCTCTTCCCAGTGCTTGTATTTTAGCATGAAGAACAGGCACTCTTCTGTTATGCATAATTTAAAATCAAAGTACAAAGTTTTATTTACACTAGCATGGTGAAAGAACATTCAGCAGAAATTCTCTCTGGCTCCTTTTCTAATAGCTGTATTTCTTGGCCTGTCCACCCCCATTCTAAAAAGTCCATGACAAAGCATACGTAAATGGTTTATGGTCAATAAAACCTACATTCACACATGAAGTCTGTGTGACATGGACAAATTTGAACAGACGCTGGATTATCTACTTGACCCTTTTCGTTTTAATGCCTGTAATTCTGTCTGCCTGGCCGTAAGGGCCTGTTTTCTGTTGAAACTCAAGAATTAGATATTTTCCATATCTAATGTCCAAATTCAAAAGAGCTCCTAAATATTAGGAAAACAAACAACTGACCATAAGGATGAACGAGACTTCTAAACAGTCACCTCTGAATAAAAACCATTACAAAAAAAATTCAAGCTGCAGAGGCAAACTTTCCTGGCCTGCAAAGGCCTACAGAGATGAGATAACCGTGCCCCCATTGCCTGGCTGCAATAGGCTCGCAGGAGACAATGGCAAAGCCTCTGGAGGTGACAGTGGTTAGAAGCTATTCATTAAGACCTTCTCATGCATATTTAGATTTTATTTATCTATCTGTGTCTCAAATTCAGGGAGGCTACAAAATCACCAACCAATCCCTCCACGGTGAAGACCAGAGAAAATAGTCTCTGTCAGTCATTCCTTAGAAAATAGAATGGTGTGGTAATATGGAAAAGCAATGACAGAATAAAGGACAACAAATGAGTTGCCTCTCGTTATCCAGTTGGACAGGATGCCCAGACTACTTCAAAATCCCATCCCATCCATAAAGACAGGGTTGCAATGAAGACTTCAATGCTAACGATCAAAACTCAGAGGGGAACTGAGGCAAGGGAAGTTCAAGAGAAAAGAAAAATGAGATGAATAACCATATAAACACGCTTAGATTCACAGATTGGCCATAATCAAGTTAAGAACTGCCTTCATTCGGTACCACCTATTGAATCACTATACCCGGCAGGCAAATTTAAAGCATCAGAAGAGGCTGCATAGTAACCAGTCTGTTCAAAACAACTCTGCCTCTTTTTAGCTGAGTGCATATATATTGCACAGACATATAGACCCCCAGCCATTTTTTCCCCCAGGCTTTGTTCCAGCTTGCTCCCTTTCCACAACTAGTTCTCAGAAGCACTGGGCCCACGCCGTCCCTGTGAACCCAATGCAAAGTCCACAGCCTGGTGCACACTGTGGAAGAGAAGGTGGTCCTCCCCTTCCTTAAAGAATTCTCCTCGGATCAGGGAACTTCTCACCGAAGGATTGCACTGGGCCAGTAGCACCTGGACATCTATCTCCTTGTAGTCCTTGCAGACCTCTTTGAGCGTGCGTATTCCTGCTGTGTCCAGAAACTGTACTGCACAACAGTCAATCACTATTGTGTGAAAGCCCAGAGGTTCACAAACAAAATCCATGGAGATACTGGTCTCGTTGCCACCAGAATCCACCTCTTTCTCTCTAAGCATTCTTTTTGCTGCCTTTTTCTTTGCTGTCTTCACCCTGACTGGGTTAACCCCAGTTTGCTTGTACAGGGTGGATTTAAAGCACTCTTTGTTGATGTAGTAGAGGGGTGCTTCGAAACGGAACACCACGATTCCTGGCTTGGTCTGCAAGTTCTTGTAAGCAGATAGGGATTCATACGTCTCAGACTCTGCCACCCAGCCAAGCAGCGGTGCCTCCGGTCTCTGAGTTCGGAAAATGACGCAGAGCATAGAGAAGCAAACACCAACCAAGAGACCAATCTCAGTACTGATGAGTGCTGAGGCTGCCATAGTAACTACCCAGATCACCGTGTCCACTCTGCTCAAATGCCACATTTTTGGCAGGTCCTTGAACTTCCGCAGGGCTCCTCTGAGGTTTACAATGGTTATGACAGCAAGGACACATTTCTGAAGGGAACAAAATAAAGGTGCAATCACAAGGAGGACTAATAGGATTACCAAACTAGTCACCATGCCAGACATTTGCGTTCTACAGCCTGTGGACTCTTTGACAAGAGTCTTGGCAAGAGCTGCACTTGTTGTGATGCAATGGAAGAAAGAGGGAATGATGTTGCAGAAGCCAATGGCATACATTTCCTGGTTGGCCTTCACAGAGTAACCATGCTTCTTGGCAAACATCTCCGAGAGGGAGACAGTGATGGCAAAGCCAATTATAGCTATGGGGATAGCATCCAAAGCCACATTAGGAATCAGGTTCCAGTCTGGAGGGCTGGGTGGCAGAAACCCAGTTGGGATGTGTCCAGCAACGCTTGAGCTATAAGTCTTTCTCAGCTCCCCAAAGTGAGATGCCAGAGTAGCTGCCACAATCACAGCTAGTTCAACTGGTATTGGAGCCTTGAGCCTGGATTTAAAATGTTCATTAAGCTCTTTGGTTGGGATAAGTACAAGAAAGCACAAGAAGCTGGTAATGAGATCACAGATGTTGGTCTTGTGTATGTTTCTGAAGATGTTCATCCACGTGGCTACGAGGGAGCCAATGCCACTGCTCCGTGGAATGTCTAGGCCCAGGAGATACTTGGCTTGTGAGGTCAGGATGGTAAAGGAGGCACCCGTGACAAATCCACTCAGCAATGAATCGGAGAGGTAAACTGAGACAAAGCCCACTTGAAAGAAACCCATGGCCACCTAGAAGGAATCAACCACACACAACAGATTAGGAGCAAATCTTGCAGTTGTCAACACTGAGGGACTCTGGAGAGGGGTGGGATAAAAAAAACCCCAACACTGTACATAGCCTTAGAGGACAAAGCATGGCCTGAGCAGGGAAAAAACAGCCTCCAGCATTCAGCTGCTCCTGGTATACCACACTTAAAGGAAATGTGTTTCTAACACAGAACAGGCTTTTTTCAGTCTTCATACTTTGAACCTGTATTTGTTGTTTGCTCATTAGTTCAGTTGTAATGTCTCGTTACCCCAGTGGGCAAAGAAACCTAGGGGAAAAAAAGCATTTCAAATACCAGCTACTTTTGCCATTTCTTTCTCAAGTTCAAATAATCTCTATGAACTTTGCAGGGATTCAAAACCTTTTTGCTTTGTCTGTCTTACACTTGAGCTCACAACCTGCAATAAAAATATAGCTTATGGCACAACAGCTGTCCTTTGCACTGCATGAAGTTTGGTGCATCTGATTCAGAGAACGTATGAGCTGCAAACTCTTGTGATGCAGATTATGTAAATAAATTTTTAAAGTGCTTTGTCATTCATTTTTATTAATGACAGTTGAATGGACAAATCCTTGGTGCTTTCTCATGAGAATGACTGGTTTTATGGATACCTACCCTAAATGTGTCTTCGCACCTGGTAAATGTCCCTTTCTCCACATCAACCTTCATGCCAAACGGAGCATGGACCTTCTCACAGCAGTTGCTAGAAACCTTTTAATTCCTTGAGCTGGGCCACAGGGATGTCAACACTTATCTGAAGACCACAGGCTAGAACTTACAGGTATTAAACTTTAAGTAGTGTCAATCTGATTTATCGTATTAAATAGTTAAGGCAAAATAAAGAAGGCTAGGATCATGGCTGGAGAGAAGGTAGGTTTGGGACCTGGACTGACTGGACATAGGCTCAGAGCCAAGCTCTTAAAAAGGTCCCTCACAACCTTGTTAATTAAGTTAATTCAAGGTTTTTCTATCCATAAATCATTAGCAATAATAGTCTTACCTAGTTATGCTGTAGGCAACTGGTGTGAGAAGGCTTGCGTTTTGTGATTTGTGTAAAGTTTCTGATACAAAGAATACGTGATTCTGGTTAGAGCTTCCAATAAAAAAAAAAAAGCATTTAAAGGTGTGAAGACCTATTGGTTAGCAGGCAGAGACAGCAAATAGAATATGTCTAACATTCAGAGGGACTCACGATAAAGTAACCTGACTTCTTCATATAAAGAAACATAATTGTAATTGTACTTGCAAAGAATTTTAAGGGCAATTCACAACTAAAACTGCATCCATACTACAGTGATGAAACACAAAATCCAGTGTACCTCAGAAGTCCCATAATACTTATGAAATTACTCAACACTAAATTGCAGTACAAGAAAAAGTACCAGGTTATGTCTAAAACCAGTGTTTTAAGTTATCACCTTTTCTGCTCCTCTACAGTTTGATGTGCTGTCACCCTGAAGGTCACTGTACGAACAAATGAATGTGAACTCACAAACTGAAATACCACAGCTCTGCAGTACTGTTAAAACTAAATCCATTCTGGTTAATGCATGACTCTCTAAAAACAAAAATATCTGCTTTAATTTCAGCAAGTCATGAATTCCAAGAAGCAAGTAGAGGTGTGCTGGTAAAATACTCTTAAGCAATATATTTTAACATGGTCATAATTAAAAAGTTTTATTTCAAATATATTTTATCATCTCAGTAGAGTCCTTTTCATACAATGTCATTGTTTTGGCTTTGAATAGGCAAACAGCAAAGTATTACAAGCACAGTGAAAAACAGAAATGGAGGCCTAAGCTATAAGCTAGCCAAAATAAAAAAAGAGCTTCAGGCCACAGTGAGGAAAGTTGTGAGTAGACTGTGTGAGAGCAGCAGAGGGTTACGTGCAGGTCCTTGCAGTCCCCAACAGAGCAGCAGTGCAAGCACAAACTGGAGAGGACACAGAAGTATTTCTTGCGCCATGGTAACTGGAGACCTTCAGTCCTTCCTGTGTTCACTGCCCTGGGATGCAGACTGAGGACACGTGCAAGCCCAGCAGGCTGTTCATGTGGACACTCACCTAAAGAAGAATTAAAACTATTTCCACAGAATACCTGTTTGTCCACCTCCTCTTACCTGATAAACGCCAGCTATGAAGGTCATGGTGGCTCCCACTGTAATTGCATAGCAGCTTTTATCACAGAGCAGCTTCTGTGACGTCCAATTCACTGGTGAAATGGTGGTGTTTCCATATGCTGCTGTACCTGTGAGGACACCAGGCGCATCTGGTTGTAAGTCATAGCCAGCCCTCTGTATCTCACGATCCACCACTTGTCCCACCATCAGGCAAAGCACACCAAAGATGCCAACTGAGATGTGATGGGAGGTTCCAAATATGAAATAAATAATGCCAGCGAAAAAGGAAGTATAAAGGCCATAAATAGGCTCTTGACCAGCCAAGAGAGAATAAGCAATTGACTGTGGGACTAGCAAGACCCCCACAATCACACCAGACATTATGTCTCCCAGTAGGTACTCTCTTAGTTTGTATTTAGGAAGCCACTCCAAGACAGGAAAGAAACTGAAAACATAGTCTTTAACTTTGGCTGGAGTGCAGCTGCAACTTTTCTTTGCTTGCTTAACCACCAGAGCCTTCATGCTCCTCTTCTTCTCTTGGGGCTCCAAGAACATTCTGTTATGGAAACTGCGTTTAGCATCATCTCCTTCCGGCATTTCAGTCACTGAATGGACATTGTTGAATTCCGCCATCGCTGCTATCTCGAGGTCTCCCTAAAAACACAAAGAAGGATGACTTGCATTAATGGATGTGCTACATGAGACTTTTTAAAAGAAAAAGGGGCTAAAAGTCTTAGCTCAGCAGGGAAAGCAATTTCCAAACTTGGAAAGAGCTGCCCCTTTATAGCCTTGTCAAGCAAGGAATCACCTTCCCTAGTAGGGAAGCTGATACCCTCTAAATAAACCTGCCACTGGCAATGTTGTGAAACAGGAAAGAATGCAGCAGCACTGTCTGTTGGGGAGGCTTCCTCGATAAAAATTGCTATCTGCAGCCTGTTCCGCCGTGCAAAGCTAGACAGAGGGCTTACTGTAGTCCAGTAGTCACTTCAATTCAGTTGCTGAAAATTAACTACAATTAGCGTATTTCTAGCATTTCACAGCTTGGTCTAAATCTCATTTATGTATTTTTTTAAAATGCAATGATTACGCCTGCCAAATATTGTAAAGGTTTGTTACCTTAGAAGATGCAATCTTTACACAGTGGTTTTATTTCAGCCAGTGACGCACTGCAAAGACTGCTCTTCACACTTTTTAAAAGCTGGTTTTCAAGTAAATTACATCTGACCAAAACAATACACCCAAGTGGAAAACACTAATGGGCAATGGAAGGTAGGTGGAACACTTCTGCTAGAACATGTGCTCTAGTACCAGCAGCCTACAAACAGTAAAACAAGGCGATTACAAGATTAAGCACATTTAATACTGGAAACATTTTGCCTGAATGTGAAAGAGCAAAGTCTTGACAAGACAAGCCATAATGAAACTTGATACCAACAGTGATGGTCAGCATTCGTACAGTACGTCTGGTTTCCAGAAAACATCCAGAATCCTCCAGAAAACTCTCTCTTAGCCACAATACCTACTACCACTAGTACCTTGAAGTTGGTAAATTTCACCAGAAACCCATTCACCTGGTGCTACAGTGGAGTCAAAGCAGCCCAACCCTGAAAAGTCTAACTCCCAGGCTTTCCTTTCGAGCATCCTTGCAGTCCTGGAGCGCTAATAACAACATACACCTTATGTGCTAATTACACCTTCACTGTGCAGCCCAAACATCAAACAAACTAATGTTCTATGCAATGTTTACAATTGAGTTAATTACCAAATTGGTATTTGGGCTGGCAGTACTGAGGATGCCACTGAGGAGTTCATCTCAAAATTTGTTCAGAATTTCACCAGAAGCTATAAAACATTCACCTCTACCATCGGTTCAGCGTGAGTCTCTCAAAAACACGAGAGGGGAGAAGTGAGAGAAGTGAGTTTAAGTGTGGTGCTTAAACCACCTGTTTCTCCTGCGGTCGGCCCATTACAAGGCACTGATCCTAGACCTATGCAGAGAGAAAATGCCTTCTTTTAGTCCTTGGTTAGCTGGCTGCAGCGTATGATTCCCACTCTTCCATCACAGGTTTGATATTGCCATATGGAGGTATCCAAAGTGCCGCGCACCAGCACTATATAAGGGTTTACACGCGGCCATGCCTCCTGCAGCCTGCTAGCTCAGAGATGAGCTACCTTCGGTTCTTCTGGCTTGAAAGACAATGCCAACCCAAGTACTTACTGTCTTAAACCAGCCTAAGCAAATAATCCTAGCCATAGTAAAGGAACCTATGCAAGAGTGGAAGCAGCCACAATACTTAACGTTTAGGTTGGCTTCTCTTTCCAGATAAAAATATTCAGAGATTTCTAGAACAGCATTCCAATTAGAAAGTGATTCAACCCAAGTAATCCAACTCTTCCACCTTACACCATAGCATGCTTCTCCCTGGAGCTATGAGGCTACAGCATGCAGAGGGCTATCTAAAGTCAACACGCAGGACAGATGCTGATAACAGACAGACAACAGAAAATACCAGAGGCTCGCATTCTACCTTCTGCTCCATGCTGGGGACTCCCAAAAGGTGTTTTCATTCTCTACAAACCCAGAGACAGCGAGTATCGGGTGGGTGGGTGAGCTCCTGCATCCTTTCAAGTAACTGAACACAGCTAACTCTTGGCTAGCCCATCACTGAAAGGGAGCCAAGAAGAGACCTCCCTGGCTCCAAAACCGTGAACAGTACGATGGCATCAGCAGGGATGGATTTTCTGCATAAGATAGGGGCTGTATGCCTTCCTGTTACGACAGCATGACCTACACAACTCATGCTCAGTTGCATGCCGCAGCAGACTGAACAGCATTGCCAGGTCTCATGCTCTGTGAGAGATACTTTATGAACACCTACCTCTCGTTCTCCACAGCTACCAGGCATTTCTAGCAACACATCAATGCTCTTCTCCAGCTCCTGCCCTGTTCCACACTCCCATACCTCCGACTCCATGCCTAATTCATCTGGACTCTGCAGGGTGGTCTGCAGACCAAAAAGATGAAAAGAGCTCTAAGCGCAACAGGGGAGAATGTGCCTCCTTGTGGCTGCTGTTCCGAGCACAGGCAGAGGAGCTGCTTAGGGAAAGTCACGTTCCAAAAAACGGGAACGAAGCTTTAATGGACTGTTGGGTTAGGTGAGACCTAAGTGGAAAACTCTGTATTTTGAATTCAAGCGCTATTTCTGGTATTTATGTCCTGGATCCAAAGATTAGTCCACTCAGAACTTTAACACATACACATTTTTATGGCCAAATTTTCAAATGTATTAATTTGTCTCTATATTCATTCTCATTATACGAGTCAATCACCTAGTACCACAGGAGGTAAGAGAAGAAAGCTTTAGTTTTACCTACCTGAGTTCTTGATTTTTCCAAACTTCTACCCTACAGCCTCCCGAAGATCTAGAATTACCACATTACATACCTATACATACATGATAATGACAACCTTCCCTTGGCTAGTGCCTTCCAATTCACTATCTTCATTGTGCTTTAGAGTAACTATGGACTCAGAAGAGCCGCATTAAGAATTAGGATTTTTACAATGAGGAAATGTGCACTGCAAGAAGTGACATACTCATGATCCCATAGTGCTCCCTACCTTCCAGAGAGCTAATCTCACCCACCCATACAGAATTGCAAAATCCGCTCAGGGGTTATTTACAGCACTTATCAAAAAAAAATCCCAAATACTACACAGTGAGAATGAAGTGAACACTGCGTACAAAAGCATGCGTCTGTAGTATTCTGCAGAAGCTCATTCTCTAGTTTTATTTGCTCAAGCAGTTTTATTCATTTCATAAACAGAGTTACAGATTAAAAAGTTTTCACCCAAAGCTCAGTAAATCAGCACTGTAAAAGCTGGGGGAAAAAATCACCCCCAGAATACTTTTTATGTGTAGCAAATTACTTGAATGAGCTTGTTTTCTGAGATTTTAGAAGATTTCAGCCATGAAAATTCTTCTGATTCCCCTCTCCCTAATCCAGGGCTTGCAGACAGCTCACTCAAACCTGGGAGTTTTTCTTAACATGCCAGGGAACCCCAACACAAACTCCCGATAGTTCAGTTTAGTTCTGCACAGTGCCATAAAACATCTGCAGAGTAGATGATTTTTTTTTTCAGTTATGGCTTGACAGTAGAGAAATGTTCTAAGTAAAAATCTTTTTGGCTGCTAAACTCTAAGCATACACTGGACCTTTGTGCTGACCTGCATGACAGCTTTCTCTACGTGGCATGAAAAGTGCCTTTCATCACACAGTGACTGCCTCTCGTGATGTCAGGACACTAGAAAATGACACAATTTCCAACACTTGTTGGAAAACACCCTTTTCTGCCTCAAAGCCTTGCTCTGTATTATTTTTGTAACCGTTTAGCCCAAGCTTGCCTAGTAAAACTGGATTTTGTTCTTAAAAAAAAAAAAAGAAAACACCCTTTGGATCAGTATACTGAAGGATATTCTGTACATTTAACTCAGAGAAGGAGCTACTGCACTTTTTGGTTTGAAAGCTGCTATTTATGTACAACTAATCTGTATGCCTAGAATTCACTTTTATCAGCTCCTTTTAGCCTGAGTGAGATCTTCAGATGTGTGTCTGACTGCCACAAAGCTTTAGTTAAAATACAAAGAAAAAGACTAACACGGAACTGAGGACATTTCCAGTATCTCTCTGTTATCAAGTGACTGCCATAAAATAAAGATATGGAGAGGTACTGCATTCTTGAGATCTGATGACTTTTACAGACTATTTCTAGATCCTACCTGGGCCTTTCCTACCGATCCCATGACATGGCAGAGGTGAGCTAGCATCTGCCTGGTGTTTGTCTTTGGGGAAACACCACCTGCAGCACAGAACCTTGCTGGCTCAGACTTCGCTCTTCTGTCGCAGATGACAGTCACCTTGACAGTAAGAGAACAATGACTTGTGAAGCTCACTCACCTGTTGAAATAACATATTAAACTTAACCTTAAACTTAAGACATGAGCGTTTAAGAGTAGAAACTAAATCAAAAATGTGCTTTCTATGACACCGATCTCAGTTTTCCAGATTATTTTTCTAAATTCCGTGTACCTGCCCTCATGTACCCACTTGCTAGACACGAGAAGTTGCATGCACTTAAAAACTAATGTATACACACATAATCTAAAGAGACATGAACTATTTTTGAAGAGATGTAAAGGAAAAGCTGGTGAATCATAAATCCAGGTTCCACATGAACTGAACTGGAGCTGGGCTGCTACCTCTGTGTCCTTGGAAAAAATCTCACACTGAGAGTATAAAAGGAAAGCACATCACAACATTTTGATAACTAAATCTTTGTCCTTACTCTTGTTGGACAACAGCCTTTTCAAAATAATCTCTTAACTGTTGTGGAGCAACAAGGAAATTCAGTATTGCCATGATAACACCAAGATGGGCCCTGGAATAGCACTGCACGTACATTGGGAGAAAATTCAGATTTTTGATAAAATCTTTAACATCCTCCAACAAAACATTCAAGCTACAAACACTTATTTCAACAAGAAACTTAAAATCATATGAATACTGAAATCTTACTAAGAACCATAAAATGACATACCACATTTACCACGTTTAAGCAACACCTTTGGGAACAGAGCTAACTTACTCCTGGCACAATAATCACCAGCCATTAACTCAAGCAGGAAAACCTGCAAAGCCGGACAATAAAACCTTACTTGCGTGAAATATCTGACCTCCTCCTCTTTCAAACGTTAGCTCTCCCGAGCGGCAGTGAAACCTCCACCAGCCTCGCGCAGCCCCCGGCCTCTCTGGGGAAGGTCCCATGGAAGCCGGCAGCCCCGCTCACAGCCAGCCCTTCCAGGAAAAGTTGCCTCACCTCCGAGAAAGCAGCTGTGCATCGAGTGTGACGGTTACACCGCCCTGCCCTGTCTGAAGCTGATCGATCCCTACTGAAGATAGCAGGCTGCAGCCTCACACAGTGCTCCAGAAGTTTCCATCCAAGGCGGATTTGTTACGCAGAGTTTGCTAAGTGGTATTTTCAGCAAGTCATTGCTAGGTTGGGACCTTCCTCCCACCCTTACCGTTAGCTAGCGAAGGTAAAACACTGAAGTGCTGTGTTCAGGCAGTGGGCGGAGGACTGGCTGCCCAAAGGTATTTCCTTGGTCAGTGGCTGCCAGCCTACGCCACACTGACAGCCTGTCCCTCCTCCTGCCTGCCTGCTCGCCTGCCTGCCCCATGGGAGCAGTGGCTCTCGGCTGCCTGCACAGGGGAGTGGGTTGTGCGAGAGACTGTCCGGCTGTTACCTGAAATAAAAGCCCTCGAAACCAAAAGTAGTTTAGAGAGGAGATATTGCTTTATTCGACGCCGGGTGCTAGAGGGAAACACCACAAATCTAGCACCCCCTTACCGGGGTATTCAGCCATTATTTATACACAAAATATTCTCATTATTCTGCCTACCTAATACAGAACTCCACGTAGGCTTACATATTCATCAGGATGACCAAATAGTCTTTTTGCCCATGGGTATCAAACTCTGCTGTGTTGGCAAAACACTTCTGCGCAAGCATGAGTGTCTCTGTGGTCATTTGGGTGAGAAGACCCTTCCTCACATTATCCTTTTAAGGTACTGAGTCATCTCAGGACAATAAAAGTTTGCTGTAAGTGTGCCAACTTCTTGAAGATAATAAGGTTGTTCTTTGAAGTAGCCATAACACTGTCCTAATTGGTACAGGGGTACATACTTGACAAACAGAAGAACCTTGAAGTTATTAACTGCTTCTTGTTATTCCATCCTTGGTGATTAACTACTTCTGGTTGTCTCCTCATTATCACTATCTGTAACATCAGCTCAGCGAATAACTATTTCTACACAGTAAGAAGGTCAGTAATTAGCTATTTTCTCACACAGTAAGAAGGTCAGTAAGAAACAATTATTTTAGAAACAAGGCAGAGCCCTGCCTTTGGTAACACAGCTCCCAACAGAGCCACGCACAGGGCTGGCACTGGATACGGGAGCGCTTAAAAAATTGGTTTGTTTTTTATCGCTGTTTTTAAATTAAAATCTGCAAGAAGAAACCCACGCGCTTTTGATACTTCTGAAATTGTGGACTGTTGCTCACAGCCCGTCTATCCCTTTGGAAGCCAACCAACTTCTGGAACTTAAAAGTTCTGGCATAAAGTTCCACCACAAACTGAAGCTTCCAGCATAGCAAAAGGGAAGTGATACGGCTTTTGACAAACGTTCAGTTGCATCCTCTCAACACCACTTCCCTCACACCCAGCCCCTCCGGCGGGCAAACACACACACACACCCCCACCCCGCCAGCGGCCTCTCTCCTCCTTCCCCTCGGCTTTCATTTTCTACTTTCCTCGCCTTAATTTTACGGCACGGCCTTGCCAGCCGTACAGCTCCCTTGGGCAGCCGAGGCGGGCCCGCAGCACGGCTCCGCCGTCGCCCTGCCCCGCCGCCCTCCCGCTCCCCGCCGCCCTCCCTCGCCTCACCGCGCCGCTCAGGCACCCACTCACCGCGGGGCCGCCGGCGGCTGCGGGCAGGCCTGGGGCGGGCGGCACCCACGGACCGATCGGCCGGCCGCGGCT
>VXBO01012097.1:68365-88267 GCA_013400135.1 Rhinoptilus africanus | reverse complement strand
CCCGCCCGCCGCCGCCCGGGGAGCAGAGGGCCGGGGCGGGGCGGGGCGGGCCGCCCAGCAGGCCGCGGAAGGGGCCCGAGGCGGGCAAGGCCTGGCCGACCGCGCCAGGCCCCCCCCCACTCACAGGTTTTTACTTTCTAATTAATTCCAAGTGTGTTCTGAATGATGAGCGGCGCGAAGAGTCTGGTGCAGAGGGTGACTCATTTGTTCTGCTCCTTACCCCAGAAAAACAGCCGCCCTCAAACGTAAAAATAAACCGGAGGAACTCTAGTGAAGAACTCACGTTTTTAAGTTGAAAGATTAATTGTGTGCGGGTAACTTGAGGTAAAGTGACCTTAAACTTTCCGTGGCCGTCACCAATAGGGATATTCTATAACAATTTCTGACAGAAAATAGCCTCATTTTGCTTTGGGGTGCCATTAATATTCATTAAAAATAGTATTTTAAAATCCCTCAGTGTTGTTTGCTCTGGCGTCCAGGTCTGTCTGGGAGGTACTTCAGCTGGGAAGGACAGAGGGTCTTCGATAATGTCATTAGTGAAAAATACCATTTTTTTGTTCAGCGCTCTTTCTTATCTGTGGTCTGGGGGTTCAAGGTTGGAGGGGCCGGACCCCGGCCTGTCTGCCTTACCTTCACCGTTTGCACAGAAAAGCAGACATTCTCTGAAGTTCTCTGAAACATTGCCTAATGTTTGCATTTCAGGTGGAACCTCGAGCTGCTAAAAAGCTCATCAGTACATGGGCGGAGAAAGCAAGACCAAGTGCACACCTGGGAATCCACGTGTCTTTTGCTGTTAGGCAAAGGCTATAAAAATCTTGCTGTAGAAATACAGAATATTTCCAATAGTAAGCGTTTACTCTCTCCACAAGGGTTGACCTAGATGTGATGGTAACTAAACCAGGCAAGTTGCAGAGGAAATAAAAGAGCTCCCTTCCTCTCCCCTGGCTACCCACCATCAAAAGCATCCGTGCTTCTGACTTCCCAATCCTCTTAGGGATTTCTGCAGGAGTTTTAATTGAGTTTGAAGTATATAGTGACTCCAAGACTATCAGAGCAAATCCTTGTGAGGAGCGACATCTATGACAAAAGCATTAAGAGGAGCCTTTTGTGCAGGGGCTCTGCAGAAGCCTAATAAGAAACTGCAAAACCAAGCAATGGGCATTTTCATCGTTGTTCTCAAGGCACTGGCTGTGGGACAGCTTGGATCATCAAACACATCATGTCTTCATGGAAGAAACAGGGAAATAATATCTTCTTGGAGCACAAATTAAGACCATCATATTAAAAAAAAACATCCCAAGCATTAATTTTTTTTCTGAATCACTGCATTATTAGGGTTTTCTTTTTCTTTTCCCTGTATGCTGATTTTCTAAAAAGTGGGTGAAAAAAGCCAAGTAAATAAGTAAAGTAAATAAGATAAGTAAATCAGTTAACATCCAACTGCTTACCTCTTCTCAGGGTATATTAAATTTTATGGTTAATGTATTTCTGTGCTATGGGAACCTTTGGCCTTGGAAAAATGTGCCTCTTGGCAGGATCTCCTGCCAAAGGACCGGTGAGCTGGGGCTTGGTGACACACAAATGCTACCTGTGCCATCTGCCCAGCCCACTCCCTCTGCCTGCCAAACCCGCTGCCTCCCCTTCTCCAGGTTGCCCCCTCCTCTTTGTGGTATTGAATATCCAGAGACCGCTTTCTCAGACTGCAAAATCTTGAAAAATGCTCCTTTTTGTTCCACCGGGCGCATTTTCTGGGGCAGCCCTCCCACCTTGCCTCTTGCCCAGCAGTTCTCGAACGGCCCCACTGCGCCCTGGTTCCCTCGGCAAAGGGCTGTATGGGATGGTCTTACTCTCTGCCTCTGCTCTGTGAATAGACCCCCTGTGCAATGGCTCTCCCTGGTTCTTCCCAGTCCTCTCCAGGCTTCCAGCACTGTTTTATCGCTCAGCAGATAAAGGCACCCTCTGATTTCCCCCAGCTCTTGGATGGTTTATGCCACATGGCTTCCAGCCTTGTGTAAGAAGCCCCCTGCTTTCAGGCGTGTCCTCCTGCTCTCTCCCTGCCCACTGCCCCCGTCCCACCGGCTCTACGGCTCCCTGGCAGGACAGGCGGGCTATGGTGAAAGCAGCTAAAAATGTGTGTTGTTTTCTCTCCTTGTCCTTCTTTCCCTGTACAACTTGCCATCCACTCAGGTTCAGGCCTGCATTTGCAAAATGTTGCACGACGTTTGGTGCTGGAGAAGACTGTGAGCTTGCTGCCCAGAGGGCGAGACCTATCTGTGTATCAGAGTTCGTACAAACCTGCCTCATACTAAATGCAAGCAGCTTGTCTGGGCACCCAGGGAAACACTAGTAGCATAAAGGAAAATAGACACAGAACAGAAGTAACATTAAGCTACCCTGAGATTCTTGAACTCGTTGAGCCTTTGTGGGGAGCCATCAGGGGACTTTGGACAACCTTCCACAAGACCTGCAGTTTCCTCTGTGCAAAATCAAAGCGGTACCCCTGGGATTTGGTGTCCGACCTGCTGGTCCTGGAAGGCCCTAGTGCCAGACACATAAAGGTCTAGATGTGGTATGTCTCACTTTACTTAGAAAGTCCGTCAGCCTAAGTATCAGAAAGAGGCCTGTCCTAGCTTTTGTTATGCATTTTATTTATGCATTTGATTATAAACTCAGCCACATCATGCAATGCTTGGCAAAAGCAAAAAAAAATAGAGCCATAAAATCAGCTACTTCACTCTCCTCCCCTCTGAAGGTTTCCATCAAGGATGAGAAAAATGTCAAGTAAAAATGAAGTGGGTGGAGGGAAAAGAGCATAATAAATAATGAAAGATGCAATGAATCAGAGTCCTTAGGTAATCAAAATACTTAAGCCATAAAGATATCAAAAAGAAATATCTCAGGACTACATACCTCAGGGTTATTTTGCTATCAAGAAAGAGTGTCCTGTACAAGTATCTGTGCAGAATTGTTACACTCTCAGTGTATGCTATGGTCCAATATTGTCTCCTACAGTCAAAAATTAATTATGAGTTAATATTTTCAGAGTGTTGTTGTGGGTTAGAAGGCTTAGTTAAATAATTGCTGGACTCCAGTGTATTTCTTACGTTGCTTTCATCTCATCTTTCACCTCTCTTTTCTTTCCCAAGGCTAATGCATGGAATATTAAAAATACAAGTCTCAAATTCAGAGAGGTCTATCTTTGCTAATACTGAAGCAGGCAAATATATGGGGGAAATAAACTGCACCATCAGCTTAGTGTCTAACTCAGAAAATCTACCTTCCTAGATATTAATTTTCATCCAAAAGCTTTGTGAGCCTGCAGCAACATTAAAAAATGTATTTTTTCTAATCTACTTGAATTGAAATCCTTTGCTTTTGCCATCTAGCAGCAATTATCAAGTCCTTACCTCCTGAATCACATGAATTTTGCTTACAATAGAGTCACCTTCTTCTACTCTGTTTTGGCAAGTATTTACATGATCTACAAATGTGAGTCTGATGCAGTGAAGAGCTACATGCACTTTTCCCTCCAAATTAGATGCCAGGCAGGTTCCATCCAGACAATTACTGTGTTCGTTTTGGTCAGTAGGTCCTGGGTTTTAGTTGTACTAGGTACTTTAATCTCAGTGCGATACCCTATTATCTGTGATCGATGTTTCAAAAGCAGCGTTACAACCATCTAGCGAGGGCTGCAGAGCTCTTCCTTAAAGCACAAATGGCCTTTACCCAGCCTGCTGCAGATGTACTTGCCTCTTGACTGCTCTCAGCCCTTCTGAAAGCCGCTTGTGAATGTGACTCCATTCGTGAGAACCGGATGATTGTCTGCAGTGAAGGTTTCTGGGAGGACCCTTCTCTAAACGGGTCGCAAACGTTCCTGCCAGGGGCTCAGAGACTCAGGGAGCTGACGGTTGGTGTTGGAGGAATGGTGAAGTCAGTACCTCATCCTCCCAGGGGAAAGAAAATATCATCGTGGCTTCTCCAAGACTGTCAGAAATGGTGTTAAAAAATGAGACTTGCTTGCAGGCAAGGGGGTAGCTATATATCCAGAAACATAGCATGGAACACAGGAATTGCTCAGCACCCTGCTGCCGGGTGCCCGTGCCCTCTGCTAGCGAGGGGGAGAGCGGTGCGCGGTTCTCCCACGGCAGCCCGTGGCTGGAGGCAGGGGAATACACGTTTATAAGGCGGGCGTCACTGAGGAAATGCTGAACCGCTATTTCAGAAGGGGCTACAGCGGTGCTGATGTTTCCTAAGTGTAGTCGACGTGGGATGCGCTGTGAGATGGGGGGGAGCGAGTTACTTAAAATACCGTGTTTGAGGAAATCCCTCGCCCTCTGTTGTGATTTGCAGCAGAGCAGTAACTTGCTGCCTGCAGCAGCAGCACCCAGCTGCATTGGCTGGTCACAGCTCCTTCACCCGGGGTGACAGCAGTAACTACCTGGCAGGCAGAGAGAAGCCCAGGTAATAAAAGTGCCGAAGGACAGGCTCATTCCTTTTGTCTCATTTGAGTGGTTGAGAGAAGCTGTCCTTTGTATCTCGCTGGCTTCCAGCAGTAGGGAATATTTGCAAAGTCACCTTGAGCGACTGCTGAGCTCCCAAAATTTGGCCATGCACTTTCCGATATGCTGACAATTGATGTGTGCAGCAGAGCAAGGGCTGCGGATCCGTTACAGCTTGGTGAGTCCATTTAAACCACGAAGGGAGATGTTACTCTAAATGTGAGATGGATTTTGCTGAGTTTATTGTTTTTAATCCCTGCAATTAGGTATACGTTGATTATCACAAGTGACAGAATAGAATCGTAGCCATGAATCCTCATTTATAGAAGCACACAGAACTTTAGCCTTTATTTCTCAAAAACGTTTATGTTGGCAACCCTGGTTTGCAGTAGAGTATTTTTATCATTTGGAGAAGAAACACTCAGGTTGTGAACCTGTCTGTTGGATCTGAAGCACAGACGGGCACAGAGCACCCTACAGCAACAAAGAGCGAGCCTGTCTGCCTGGCAGCGTCCATGAAATCCCTTTGTGGAGCTGACACCTGCATTAAGGGCTACATCTGGAAAGCATGGCATGTGCTCGATCAGAAAAGAACATCTCTACAGATGGAGATGGGGCTAGTAAAGCATCTTCGTAGGCTGCTGACTGTGAAATTCTGCATCATTCTTTGAGCGCTCTCTAGGAGAAGTGTTAAAAATGTGGCTTAGAGGCTGACTAAGCTGGTTTCATACAAAGATAATTAATTCTTTGCTACAAAGATCACTTGTGTTTAATGTGATAATCCAGATCTGTGGCATGGTCATGAACAGCTTTCTACTGCAGTCATCCCCAAACAACGCTCTCAACAACTAATTCCTGATGATAGTATGAAATCAGCCAGCCTTGCTTATCTGTATCTATAGCCATTTATTTCATTATCCAACCACATAATGACAGCATAGTCACCACAATTAGTGGTACACAAGTGTCATTAGTACCATGGGATGCTATAGTCCACAGTTTGGAATCCAGCAGCACTTAGAGATATTCTTATGTTCATGTTAATTCTTAGCACTTCCTTTTAAAATCTGTACTTGCTACAGAATTGCCTTTAAGAGCAGGTAGGCAGGGGAGGTCAAGACACTTGGCAGGTCCATGATTAGAAGACATTTTTGACAACATTCAACAACTTCTTTGCATCTCAGTTCTGACTTCTCAGCTCTCCCTTACTTCAGGGCATATGTGGACCATACTCTTTGTTCACTTCTGTCACTTGATCATTTCAGGGTTTTTTGTACTGCAGGAATACAAAAGATGGAAAAGGTTCACTTATTGTAATAATAAAGTATTATTTGACAAGTTGCTTCCAAATACAGATTTGCATTGCATCAGAAAAAAATATTTCTTCTCCCTCCCGTTTTGAGTAACTGTCTGGTTCCGTACAGAACACAGACATTAATCTGTCTGTAGAAGACAGCTCACAAGACAAATAAATGGCCATGTACACTGATGTAAAAATATACCTCTAGATTTGAGGCTGGCATTATATTAAATGAAAACAATTGTATTGTTAAGGTGTGCTGTGTAATTAAAACTCCATTTAGTCACTTACCTGCACCGTATGCCTCTTGCGCTCTCCCTCCGTTATCACCTACATGAATTATTGAAAGACAAAACAAGATTTTTTCTGGTTTTTCAAGTGCATCTGGTAAAACAAATATGTTTGCATTTACGACAAGAGTACATTGTCCTCAGCCCCCCCACTGAACAGCTGTCCTCAAACACATCCTTTCCGAAGTAAAATTTTACCATTAACCTGTCCCTAAGAAATGCTTGTCAGAGAGTACTTTTCCCCTCCAAAAATTAAAAAGTGATGGAGAAAGTAGGATTTTATTTTGAAGTTATGAATTAAGAAAAACTTGTTTTCAAACTGAACTTCAGTCGCAGCAATTAAAAAATATAAAAAAATCTTTCAAATAACTTCTAAGTTTTCTTCAAAAAAGCTTGTAGAAAAGATGCACCGCTGTACCCAGCAGAAATCTATTTGAGCATGAGTGCTATCTGAAGAGAAATACTGTTTACAGATTTAGTATCTCCTGCAGCATCTGGATTTGTCTCAGAATCCTTTCAGGCACTGGGTTCACTCCAGCTCCTGCTCAGTTTGTGGGAACCCCTCTGCGGTCTTTCCTCGGAGCAGGCTCAGACCTTTATTGAGTACAGAAGCAAACCCAGTCCCTCCCTCAGGCTGAAGATAAATGATTGCTCTGGTGAGTTCCCAGAGATTTCTGCCCGCTGCAGATGTAGCGCCCTGAGGCTGCACTCCTGCTGGTCTGACCTCTGGCAAGGAGAGGAGATGTGTGCAACAAAACACTGTTCACATTTTTAGGTGAGAGTTTGTCTCTGCAACACTCAGCCCCAGGCCAGAGTCCTGAGGAATAACTAGTATTTTTTAAAACTTACAGTTTGAAGAGGTACCAGTATCTGAAGTCCCACTGTAAAGAAACAGTGACGAATGTTAGTGCCTTGTAAAACACGAATCACATCTTGTTAATAACGAAATGAGAGGCACGAGTAGACCTGAGCCTCGCTTTTGAGATGAAGGACCACCTTCTAGACTCTGCTTGGCTCTCGTTGAGACTGAAGCAGAGGAGCTCAGGATATACGGTCCTTAAATGAACAACTGTGTGAGAAATTTTGGAAGCAAAGAAAAGGATTTACCTGTTCCATATAATTTGGTTGGTGAGTACACCTAAGAGAGATGGAGAAGAAGGTTTTACAAAGCCGGGAAAGCATTCAAGTTTGGGACTTGGTACTGTGCCCCTGGATCTCATGGTAGGGGATAAACTAGGTGGGGATGGGGGTGACAGAGCACTGGAGCAGGCTGCCCAGAGAGGTTGTGGAGTCTCCTCTGGAGATATTCAAGACCTGCCTGGATGCATTGCTGTCCAGCCTGCTGTAGGTGACCCTGCTCTGGCAGGGGGTTGGTATAAACGATCTCTGAAGGTCTCTTCCAACCCCTGCCATTCTGTGATTCTGTGGGCAAAGAGGACATTTCTTGAAAGCCTGATTGAGCAGACGAAGACTCAGGAGGTAGGTGGGAGCAGGAAACCACATCAGACAGAGGCGAAGCTGGCCTTATACTGGTTAGGAGCAGACCTCTTCTTTGTTATCCCCAGAGACAGTCTTTCTGCCCCCTTCGCCCTCCCCTCTCCAACACCCCCAAGATCCCATCCAAATCCTCATCAGCCTGGCTCTCTGAACCCCATGGCTTGCTGTTTTCTGCTTAGGACCAGTGATACCAGGGTCAGGACAGATCACTCACTCTGCATGTCTTTCTGCAGCAAGCCCAGGCAATCCACAAATTTCCGCATCAGGTGTCGGTAGTGGTCGATCCAGGCCCGATTCAGCAGCACTCCCACCACGTCCATCTTGCTGATGCTGAAATTCTGACTGGCAATCCTTGGGTGCAAGCAGTCATTTCACCAGGGGAAAATCATTTAGTATTAGAAAGTTAACAAACTCCTTCCTTAGGAAGGGCTTTACAAAGAGGAGGGTGTTTTGGCAACATGAATCATCAGGTAGACAGCTCTCTGGTGAGGTTATGGGAGTTGGAATTGTTATATACTGTTATTTATTTGGTAATGCCTTTTGCTTACCAAACGTGGATGGGAAATTTCAAATAATGAAAATGAGAAAGGGGGGTGTGTTTTGCTAATACCCTTGTGCGAATAGTGCTTTGACCTGCTGCAGGCAGGCTCTTACTGTTCTAGCATAACCGCCATCGTGATAGAAAGAAAATGCCAAACATATTAAATGGTGTCCAGGCTTCTGGAAAATGACTTTGATCCCACAGGCTAGATTTTGACTTGCAGCACTGCTGTGAGTAATGGACTGTGCTGCTGCCAGCACAGCCCCTAGGTACACGGCAATTCAAAGTTATCCTCACAATCCAAGTTCAAACTCAGCTTTAATTTGTACAAGTTGCAGAGATGACATCTTAAAATCCAGCTGGATGTTTGAGCTAGCCCTTCATGCGCCTGGAGAGTTTAGTGCTGCAGCAAAATCTCTCGTGGATCTGTAACTTACTGGTGGTTTTGCACCACTGAATTACAGCTGACACCCAGGCGTCAATTAGGAAGTGATAAGTTATAAATTAAATGTATCACTTGCAAGAGAAGGGATAATAAATCTGGTCCACAAGAAGAAGCAAAAATTGTTGGGAAATGAGCCGGTTACCTCTGCAGGCAGAGGCTGTTCACTGGGACTTGCGTGCAGGAGTGTCACCCACACGCATCCAAGAGAGCGTTGCTGTAAACTGAACCCTATGGACTTCATCTCGGACAAAAATGTTTTTCTGGTAATGAATACCAGTGGTTTCCACCAGAATCCAGCAACCGTGTAGCTGCCAAGGAAACTGAAACTTAAAGTGACCACTGGACCGGCAGGCAGATATCTCTCCAACCTTGTTAACTGTGCGGACACTCTGGCTTGGCTGGAATAGGGAGCAGCTTTGCAGTGGGGTGCTGGGACAGAGGGGCACACCCAGCGGGGTTTGATCCCAGCTATCAACACCGTATTTTTGCAAAGAAGACACCAAATGTTTTCAGCTGGAACATACCTGTCCCTGGCGAGTTTAAATTCCTACAAATAGGATTGCCAAAAAAATAGAACATAAAAAAAAAAAAAAGAGGAAAAAATTGTTAGTGTGATTGCCAGAAAAGGCAGCTGGCTGAGAAACAGGCATAGTCATGAAGAAAAGCAGAATACTGGTGCTTACTTTGAGGAAGAGGAAAATATCTGTTTGCTCTCTCATCGTCTGCAAAGACTGAAGATGCTGCACAGCCTCATCTCTCCTCTGTTCCATTTCCTTCTTCACTTTGGAAATGTCTGCCAGTTGTTTTTTTTCATTGGACTGAATGTCGCTCAGGATCTTCTTCTCTTTCTGAATCAGCTCTATCTTCATCTCCTCAAACAGCTTTTGCAGCTGAGAAGTCACTGTTTTCGTATTGCTCTAAATGAACAGATAAGAAAATGGTGCTCCGGCTCAGGAACTCAACACTTCAGCTTAGTGTCTCTGTTTATTAATTAGGATTGTATCTATCCTTTGCACTGGCTTTAGAAGGAAGTGGACAATAAGCATTTGCTTAGAATACCTGATTAAACAGAGGGTTATGAAAATTAATGCTGATATAGTAAGAAAACCAGATAAAATTCAGCTAGCAGTGTGAGCACTGTATCAGTACGCACTGAAAATCCCACTTGTAGACTCAATTTGTTTTTCTTTTATTTAACAGATAGAAAACTTTAAAAATACATAATGATATGTACAATCTGTGGTCTGCCAGTCCTGCAACGTGGTCTGTGCAACCACAATAAATGGTGGAGTGTCCCAGCTCATTCCTCCTATGGAGCTATGCTGGGAGGCTGGGAGAAAGCTTGGCTTCTGGCAGTTTCTTCCACCAGTGTTTTCCCTGCTTTGGACTACATCTCTTTCTATTCATTTGCATCTAACAGCATAATTGCCATCACTTATTTCTGGGAAATTGTGGAGGAAAGCTGCTCTTAACTAGTGACATTCTGGGTACCAACCTTGAGCTGATTCTCGCTTTTCTGAAGCTCTTCTAGGGCGATAGCTAAAGCGCTTTTACGTTCCTGCAGCCACATCACAGTGTCCGAGAGCTCACCCTAGCAGACAGAGAGACAGCATTGAACTTCATAGCAGGGAAGCAGCACAGGGAGCTTTAAACCAGGCTGGCAGTTTGTGGAGCTGGTGAAATGGCACGGGCGCCTTCTACCTGCCTGCTTTCACCGGGCAGTCCTCTAATAAACTGCGTTCATTCGCTTCCTCATAAAGGTAGGGCATAACGGAAAACTGATACGAGCTTGAAATCTTTTGAGTCAATGTTTAATTTTTATATACGTGTAACTTTGTATGTGGTAAGTTAATAAACAACTTTCCCTTTAAATAAGTAAATTTCACATTAGATGAATAAATCTCACTTTATCCATTAAAGCTCTGTTCCAGCCAGAATCTTCACATGTGCCTAACGTGATCTAAATCCTTAGTTTTCCCCTCTGTCAGCAGCGGTGGGATCTGAGGATAAGGTAATAAGCAGCCTGTTCCTCTTGGGCTGTAAATTGAGCCCAGAATATCAAAGGCAAGGCAGCAGGTGAGCACAGGAAATGCATTTTATCCCCTCAGTCTCCGCTGGTTCTGGAGCATTTTGAAGACAGCAGCTGGACTCAAAGGCAGGGACACTGAGGCCCCATCGAGGTCTCTGTGCCTGCTGCGATGATGGCTGGCAACCCTTAGGGCAGAGGGAAGAGGGACCAGAGAGAAGGGCCTCAAGTGGGAAAACCTGTTTCCCAACCCAAAATCAGCAGGGGCGACATCCTCAAGGCTCTGTGGAGGAAGAGACTTCTTAATCCCGGCAGAAATACTTCTTAGTCCCAGCCAGGAACACCCTGGCGAGTGGCAGCTTGCAGTTGCCCAGGGCTGCACATGAGGGCCATGGGCACGCAGGTGGGTGGTGTGGGCTCGCTCCCCAGCATGGCAACACGCACCGCAGGATCGACCCACCCTCCTCAGCCCCAGACACCTCTCTCTCTGCTCTCCTCCCTCTGCTTAGCCCGCCACCAGGCTGCTTTGGCAACACAGGGAAGAAATGACAAGCAAATTCCAGCACAGCACACCAGTCCCTGCTGGGGTGGACATGAAATCCCCCGAGCTGCTGTCCCCTGCCCTTGCCCCTCTGCCCCCATGACAGGCTGAGAGAGCTGGGGTTGTTCAGCCTGGAGAAGAGAAGACTGCAGGGAGACCTTAGAGCCCCTTCCAGTCCCTCAAAGGGCTACAGGAGAGATGGGGAGGGACTCTTTGTGAGGGAGTGGAGCAATAGGACGAGGGGTAACGGTTTTAAACTGAAAGAGGGCAGATTTAGATTAGGTATTGGGAAGAAATTCTTTGCTGTGAGGGTGGTGAGACACTGGCCCAAGTTGCCCAGAGAAGCTGTGGCTGCCCCATCCCTGGAGGGGTTCAAGACCAGGCTGGACGGGGCTCTGAGCAGCCTGGGCTGGTGGGAGGTGTCCCTGCCCAGGGCAGGGGGGTGGAACTGGGTGATCTTTAAGGTCCCCTCCAACCCGAACCATTCTACGATTCTATGATTCCCCAGTGAAAGCTTTACTGCAGCTTCCTCCAGGTCAGAAGTTTGGGGCAGACCCTGCAGGGGCCATGGGGAGAGGAGAGCCCCTTACCAGCTGTTTGTCATGTGCCTCCTTCAGGGTGACGGTGCTGTGGCCCTTGTGGCACCCTGTGATGCAGCAGAGGACGCAGACGTACTGCCCCTCGTCCTGGCAGTAGCACTCCAGCAGCCTGCCGTGCTCCAGACACCTCCTCTCCTCCGCCACACCGCCTGCACCCACCTCCACCAGGATGTGGTCCTGCTGGAAAGCCTTGGCGTTGTGCTTGTTCAGATGGGCCTGGCACAAAGACGCATCGCAGGTCAGGCAAGTTTTCACCGCTGGCTGGGACCAATCCAGGCAAAAGTCACAGGGAACCACCTTCTTCCCCTCTGCAGAGCCCTTGCCCTGTTGTCCTTTGGAAGAGGTGGCCAGAAATGCCTCCACGATGCTGCACAGCTGGAAATTCTTCTGCAGCTCCAGGATAGGCCCCAGCTGGAGCTTGCACATGGGGCAGGAGTAAGGGCCCCCGGATTGTTGCTGGGCACCCAGTGCCTTCTGGATGCACTGCTTGCAGAAGCTGTGGCCGCAGCTCAGCGACACCGGGTTCCTGTACAGACACAGGCAGATGGGACAGCTGAGTTCGTCCTCCAGGCTGGCAACCCCTCCAAATCCTTCCTCAGCTTTTGCCATGGCTGCGGAAATGGCGTGTTAGCCAGTTTGTGAGAAACGAAACTGAAAGGATGTCCTTGGCATTGTGCCCCGGTTGGAGATCCAGCCCGGCGTCCTTCCTCTCTGCCCTGTGACAAGCCAGCTGCGACACGCTCCCGGTCCAGCGCGCCACCTCCAAACAGCTCTTGTAAACTCTTGTAAACTTTTAGATGCTTGCCCTCCGTCTCGGGCAGCATCGCTCCCTGCGTGAGCCCCCAGCAGGCTGGTGGGAACAGGGGGTGCTGGGGAGGGCACGAGATGGACAATTCTCCTACAGCCCTCTACCCTCCTGGAAAAATCCTCATCCCATGCCAGGAGCAGCAAATTAAAAGATAAACCCTGGATGAGAAGAGCATGAGCCTGGCTGGGGTAAGCCAGGAATTCCCTCTGCTTTGTCTGGTTCTTCTCCGCAACAGTTAGAGATGCACCCACCCCAAGGTAAAATAGGGAGAACCCAGTGGAAAGCTGTACTGGGATGTGTTGAGGCTGGTCTCCTGCCTGCTGCCAGCTGACAGGGAAATGGGGGCTGGTAAAGACTCCCGGAAAGGCACTCAAGGACAGGAATATCCCAGTGTGGTGCCACCAGCCTTGCTTACCTCGCTTTGCCCCCTGAGACCAGGCAGAGCGGCAGTCCCTGCAGGTGCAGGTGTGAGACCCAACTCTACCTGCATGGTTTTCCATATAATTTTGGGGTATAACACGCAAAAAACCAAAACACAACCTCTTTCTTCTAAGCCCGAACAAGGATTTCTTTGAACATATGGAAAACTGTAGTGTCCTTTAAGGTCCTTTACTGTCCCTGCTGGGGCAGAGAGCTCCTGCCTGGGTGTCTTCATGCAAATACCCTGGCTCTGTCTGAGGGCAGCAGAACCACAGGCAGCGGGCAGGGACATCACCTCTTCCTCTCCAAGATGTTTGGACAATCATTAAGAATGAACTAATCCAGGCCCCACGATGGCAGAGACTAAAGGCACAGCAGTTTTCCTCTTTACTGCTCCCTTTGCTGTGAGACTTTTGCATAGGCGAGGAGAAAATAAAAATTGAGGCAGGACGTCAGTAAGTGATCCACCAGAGAGCTCCCGGGGGATGACAGCAGCAGAGGCCAAGGGAAACCAGGTGTCTTACCACCTAGTCTCTGCTCGCCTCCCCAGACAGCTTTGCTTCCAACGTGTGGCTTCGCTTGTGCGGGACGGGCAGAGGTAAAAACTGATGCGTTAGGGCGAAGGTCAGCACTGCTGCTGCACAGCTCTCTAGCAGTTAACGCGCTGTCAACGTTTTTTATAAACTAAGTTGCCATAGAGTTCTGCAATCTAAATTACTTTAATAACATGCAGCAAACACAGCATTTGATATACAGCCCAGCAAAATCTGCAACTTAATGGTATTTCCATTCTGATTAACTGAACAAATAAGATAGGAGCTCTTGCAGTAAGCAGCAGGTTGATATACCCCACAGAGGTCTTGCCCTCACACCGATGAGCTGTCACAGCAGCCCAAAATCCAATTTCTAATATGCCAGCTTAGCACAGCCTCCGCTCAGTAGCAGTCCCAGTACCTGGGCATGGAAATAAAAAACAGCACCTTGTCCCCACATCACTACAGAAGCTTCAAAGACTGACAAAGGTAGCACGGACAGGATGGTTCGAAGGGATGCTTACTGCCTCTATAAGCCTGAGGCTCTTGGCAGGATCTCCATCCTTGACAGATGCATTATAAAATGACAGTGTATTTCTTCTGCAGTCTAGCTCTACCCTGACCACTGTGAGGGCTGTAGGAGAAGGCTTTTTTGTGATCAACTGTTTCACCGAGGAACAGAAGGAGGTACTTATGAGACTTTTCCAGGTAGCACTTAAAATTGTCAGAAACAATTCTGAGTTTCCAGCACTTCGCATTGCTGGTGTCTACCTCCCAGAAGTGACAGCCCTCTAAGAAGCTCTGGGCACTCTCCCTGTATTGGGTGGCACGGGAGCCCTCTGAGAAGCTCTGGGCACTCTCCCAGCGTTGGGTGGCATGGGTGCTTGCCCAATCTAGTGACCCAAATTAAAACTACTGTATGGGGTTGCAAAGAGACCCTGCCCTGACCTGTGGGTACTGGAGATTCCGAATGATAATGGCTGAGGTTCCAAAGGACTAAATGGGGATACGGAGACTACATTGGAACTCTGAGGAAACACAAATTCAGGCTCTTCAAAAGTCAGATGTTCATGAGCTACAGAAAGAAAAAAAACACATTAACAGACAATTGTGCAGATTTGCATACATCCCCATTGCTGAAAGCTAGATGTCCCAATCCAAGTTATCCTATCCAAGTCATCCAATTCAAGTTCAACCCACCCAAGTCATTAAAAGCATGCGTTAAGTGAAACACCTTCTGCACCCCTCTTAGCTGCTCCTATGTAATTCTAAAGGAGATTAATATCACATTTCAATAAATGCTGCTCTTTCACAATCTTCAAGTGTCTTTTTGCTTTTTGTTTCCAACTTCTGCAACTCCTAGATATTAGTTTTCCATTGTTGCCCTGCAGAGCTTCATTACGCATTTTTAGAAACTCCAGATTAACTTGCATGTTCAAGAAATGTGCGAACAGTAGCACAGCCATTATATAAAAGCTTTTTTGCTCAGGATCATTTGAAGTTATTTTCTAGAACTCTCAAAACCTCCTAGCACAGCCACTCACAAGAAGTTAATTCTACACTCATGCATTTGCAGAATATTTTTACTCAAACCTTCTCATGCAGGTAATGCATTTCAATATTGTGCCATTTTCTGCTCTGGAAGTTACTTCTTCAGAAAACTGAAACAGTGGCAGTGGCTTGGGCAACCAACCCAAGTTGCTCAGATGTCATGGATAATTAGGAAAATATGGATCTGAGGCCTTCTAGCCAGAGTAGGTTTGGAGTATGCTTACAGGGATGGTAGAGACTGAGCTCAGGAGCAGCCGTGAGCATGGTGTGCTTCTTACTGAACCCAGGGCTGTATGGATGGCGGCCAATTAGATGTGCATGTCACACCCTGACACACACGCTCGGCACAGAGCCTTCCCACCCCAGCTGTCTCTCCGTCTTGTCCCTAGGCTCACCGTCAGTAAGGGCTCAAGCACCATCAAGACAGCAATAACAAGGGAACCCTAATTTTTTCAGTTCAGTTGGACAAGCATCCACTGTGCACAGCACCAGGACTGTAGGCTGATCTAACAAAACATTACAAAAGAGTAGAATTATTTACCTAGAAGGAGTAGGTTATTTACATCCTCAGACAAACTCCACCTGCCACTGCTGTGATGAGTTCTCAACTTTGCCCATGCTTTGAATCAAAGCAATGCTACAGATAGAAGAGGTGTTGCTATTCTCTTCTCTTAATCCCCCCAGAAAACTCCTAGGACATCCGCATCTCTTTACCTAGAGCCCATTTTAACAGGCATGTCCCAGAGTGCTGAAGCCCAGGACAAGGACCCTTTTATGTACACATATGTGAAAATATTCATACAGTGTTAGTAACCAGTTCTTCTCGAGGTACTTGGTGTCTTATTACAGTCCTTTCTTAAATGTTTTGTTAGCTTCTCTGTCTTGCTTGTCAGGTAGCAAAATGATCACTTACCAGGTGGTGCTTTAAATAAGGACTCCATGTCTGAGAGGAATTGCTGGAAAAGCCTTAGAGTAGCATCTGTTGTTAATTCATCCAAAATAATGGGTGGCGTTGGCAGTTGTTCATAAGCTTCGATAGCAACTGGCATGCTTGTCCTAAAACATGCAGAAAGACATCAGAAGAGCAGCACATCCTCAGAAAACCATCACCGAGTCCACCCCTGAGCCAACAACTGCATCCCCCACTCCACACCCAGCCTCGATGGGAGATACAGAAAGCAGCTTCTGTCCCCCCTCCCTCTGCAGTTTGTCCAGGGACTTCCCCTCTGACCGGCCTTTTCCTAGAACCCCAAACCTCTTCAACATCTTTAGGATGAACTTCACTCCATAGACAATATCTGTCCCCAGAAGATCTTGTCTGAGCCCCCTCAGCCCCAGCTTTTGCTGGGATGGACCCCAAGCATCACGTTTGTGGTTACAGCAGCAGGAGCTGGCGCGGTGTCAGGGGCAGATGCTGGGACAGCACACGAGAAGTGCTGCGTTATCACAGCCAAGAGGCAACTGCTGGCCCTGAAATGCAGGGCTGGGGGAAGGCTGTGCTGTGGGAGCCCGTGTGCTCACAGCGGTGGGCTGTGGTGGAGGAACAGCGCTGGGGGAACAGCTCAGCAGAAAAACCATGAACTTTATAGGCTCAGGACGTCACTGCATGTTTTGGCTCCCGCTGCATTAGCTTCTTACAAGCAGAAGGCAATGCAAAGTGGAGGATGAGTCAGGATATCTCAGCTCACCTTTGCATGCCCGCCCAGGGACCTAAATACTCAGGTATGGGGGTTGGACTAGATGATCTCCAGAGGTCCCTTCCAACCCCGACAATTCTGTGATACAATTCTGTGTGAATCGCTGTCAGAATGGATCTCGTGGGGAGGGTACAGAAAAGTAAGCCACGTTATCTATGATGAATCACACATGATCTCTGTTAAGGTTCTGGGGCTTTCTCCAGGTCTCTGAGGAAGACAGGCTCAGAGCGTGCCATCAGCATGCCCAAGGGGCAGCTGGGTGAGCCAAGGGAGGTGTGGGCCCGCAATGCGTGCAGGCTGGGCTAGCAGCCCACACCATTGGGCTATCAGTCACAATATGACTGATAGTCACCTGAAGCAACATGAAATACAATAGCAGACCCCCTCGGGAAGAGCTTACCTGGCTGGAATCTCTGCGAAAGCCTGTAAAAGACATTTTGAAATCAGAATTAACATAGTGCAGGCAAAGGCCAGCCCAAGAGCTGAGTATCTCTGGGAAGGGAGACGCTGTTAGGTACCTTGGTGAAAAGAAGTTGGTCTTTCTGATGTCTCAGAGCCTCTAGCTTCTGTACATCACGGCTGGCTGCATCCTTCTCCTCTTCGTGTTTTTGTATCTGCGTCTGAATCTGAGAAAGCTGTTGCTCCTCATTGTCACTGAGAACTTTCAGGACCTTTCTTTTTCTGTCATCCAGCTCCAGACACATCTTTTTGAAGAGGCTCTCCAGCCGATCCCTCCTCAGGCTCTCCTCAGTCTAAGAAGAAAACACTTTCAAAGCTGTTAGGGACTAAATCTTACATTTTCTATGCTAACTCTCACTCAGAAAAGAGCCTGACAGAAG
Organism: Rhinoptilus africanus; assembly: GCA_013400135.1. NCBI lineage: Eukaryota > Metazoa > Chordata > Aves > Charadriiformes > Glareolidae > Rhinoptilus > Rhinoptilus africanus. The sequence goes on along the minus strand of VXBO01012097.1, from coordinate 70,681 downwards.
TAACTACTAACTTAGCGCCTCTCCATAGGACAACAAAGCAAGATGTCCCACTGGCAGCAGAAAGGCCAAGTGACCTAAGTGACCTTCCCCAGCATCTGGCACCCGACCAGAAAAAGATGAAAAAGTAGTGCTTCTTGCACAATGCTTGCTGAAGACTTTCCAATATGCGGGTATTTCCTTATTCTGTGCTGGTATTTTTCTACCGATAGATTGCCTTTGGTCCTTTTAAGGAGGAGGTGAGGAAAAACAGTTTCTCTGCTTCCTGCCTCTGCTAGACTTCCCTTGCTGTTCGAAAGCAGCTGTGCTGCCAGGAAGGCAAGAGCCAATTCTGCATAAGCAGAATGAACCATGATTTGGAGACCTGTGTTAAATTCCCTGCCCTTTCAGGGCTTTTAGATAGGCATTTGCCTGCTGAGAGCAAAAGCCAGACACTTTGAAGCAATCTTTTAACCTCATTCCTAGCCCACTTCTTAGAATCACAGGCTAATGTAAAGGGATTTCTTGTTGTAAAGAGGACTGAAATCACTTTAACACGGTCTGTATCTTTTCCATAAATATTTTAGAGTCTGCAAATTGAATAAGGTTGGGAGGAAAAAAGCCAACCACCACCCACCAATCAGCAGGCATGGCCTTAACGGGAACTTTCAAGCTTGAAGGTCCTTTGGAAACGAAGAATGTCCTTCCAGACTGATAAGCAAGTTGTTCATCATCCTCCCTCAAAGAAGAAACCTAAAAGATATCTAAGAAACCACCCAGGGACTAAAAAAAGCTTTGAAATCCATGATCTGGGGCAGGGCAAAAGAAAACCTTATCTCATCAGCTGCCAGCGCGCAACCATCCCCAAAGTGATTGGGACCTTGGAACAAACCTTTACTTCCCTCTGCTGTTCCAGTAGATGTGCTATATTTTGATCCAGTACAGCTTCTTCTGTTTTCACTGTTTCCAGAATTCCAGCTAATGCACTCTATAAAAATAACCGGAGGGAGACATCAGGATAGGACCGACATACGTGCACATGATCAGCAATTTTATGGAATTGGGTTAAGCTAGACCCACAAAAAGTTTGTTCACTGCGTGCTCTCAGGACAAATCAATACGTAAAGGTTTACTGGGAGGTTTTATCCCTGAGCTAAATACCACAATTACGAACATGGGAAAGACATTTTGAAACTGAAAACCATTCATGTGCAATAGCCACACGTAAAGCTATATTCAGCACTGACAGCTTCCTTTCTGTTACTTGGTCATCAATTTTCTTTGCATAAATGTGTCTCAGGCTCATCTTTGGGCTTGAAAGGGCACTGAGGACAAAAAGCATAGCCAGGAGCAGTCGGTCCCTCCAGTTTGGCTCCTCACGATGGGAAGAAAGTGTTTGTAACATCTTGTTTGATACCCTGAGGGGCAAGGCCAGAGGGAATCTGGGGCAAAAGTAGGAATAAAAGCCCAGTATCACAAGATGGAAACTTAGCCCCATCCTGAGTCTGCAGATGTGAAACTGGGGAGATGTTTCATCCCTGTGCTGTGTGCGGCTCTCCATGCCACCGACCCCCGTGGTTTTCCCAGCGCAATCTGTGCCCAGGCCACCGTCCTGGCAGTCTCTTACCTGCCCTTGGGCAAAAGCCTCCTCCAAGGTGAGGATCTTGTGGTTCTGGTGGGAGCTGGTGACACAGCACAGCACGCAGAGGCAGACCGCGTCCATCTCGCAGTAGCACTCCAGCACTTTGCCGTGCTGAAGGCATCTCCTCTCAGCCAAAACCTGGGCAGCACAGGGCTCCATCAGGACGTGGTCCTTCAGGGGGCTCTTTGCCCTGTGCTTGCTCAGGTGGGCTTGGCAGAGGGAGGCCTCGCAGCTCAGGCAGGTCTTCACGGCTGGCTGGGGCTCCTGGAGGCAGAAATCGCACAGGATCACCTCGTCCCGCTGGCCCGAACCTTCCCCCTCCTCTTCACGTTGCCCTTCCCGCTCGTCCTCCTCTCGGTCCAAGAACTTCTGCACGATGCTGCAGAGCTGGACGTTGGGCTGCAGCTCCATGGCGGGGTCGGCCTGGGCGCCGCAGAGCGGGCAGCCGAAGGGCCCCTGCGGGCAGGGCCGCCGGCTGCGGGCCTCCAGGAGGCAGCCCCGGCAGAAGCTGTGCCCGCAGCCCAGGGACACGGGGGTGCTGTACACGGCCAGGCAGATGGGGCAGGTCAGGTCCTCCTCCAGCTCGGCCGCCCAGCCCGCCCGGGCCATGGCGCCGCAGGGAGGGCGCGGCCGGGAGGCGACACGGAACACGCCGGCGGGGAGGCGGGGCCCCGCGCCGCCCCCCCCCCCCGCCCCGC